>JAJPUD010005145.1:47500-87825 GCA_023553655.1 Myrmecobius fasciatus | reverse complement strand
AATCATATGTTTTTTTATTAATTTGGTTATTAATATAATTGATTATGCTAATAGTTTTCCTAATATTGAACCAGCCCTGCATTCCTGGTATAAATCCTACTTGGTCATGATGTATTATCCTGGGGATGACTTTCTGTAATCTTGTTGCTAAAATCTTATTTAAAATTTTTGCATCAATATTCATTAGGGAAATGGGTCTATAGTTTTCTTTCCCAGTTTTCTCCCTACCTGGATTAGCTATCAGCACCATATCTGTGTCATAGAAGGAATTTGGTAGTACACCTTCTTTCCCTATTTTTTCAAATATTTTATATAGTATTGGGATTAATTGTTGTTTGAATGTTTGGTAAAATTCACATGTAAATCCATCTGGCCCTGGAGATTTTTTCTTAGGGAGTTGATTAATAGCTTGTTCTATTTCTTTTTCCAAAATAGGACTATTTAGATAATTTATTTTCTCTTCTGTTAATCTGGGCAATCTATATTTTTGTAGATATTCCTCCATTTCATTTACATTATCAAACTTATTGGCATAAAGTTGGGCAAAGAAACTCCTAATTATTACTCTAATTTCCTCTTCATTGGAGGAAAGTTCTCCCTTATCATTTTTGAGACTAATAATTTGATTTTCCTCTTTCCTTTTTCTAATCAAATTAACTAAAGGCTTATCTATTTTGTTGGTTTTTTCATAAAACCAACTCTTACTTTTATTTATTAATTCAATAGTTTTCTTATTTTCAATTTTATTGATCTCCCCTTTAATTTTCAGAATTTCCAATTTGGTATTTAATTGAGGGTTTTTAATTTGGTCTTTTTCTAGCTTTTTTAATTGTAAGCCCAGTTCATTAATCTTCTCTTTCTCTGTTTTACGCAAGTAAGCATCTAGAGATATAAAATTACCCCTTATAACCACTTTAGCCGTGTCCCACAAATTTTTGTATGTTGTCTCATTGTTGTCATTCTCTTGGATGAAATTTTCTATTGTGTCTATAATTTGCTCTTTCACCCATTCGTTCTTCAGGATTAGATTATTTAATTTCCAAATAACTTGTGGTCTATTTTCTCCTGGCCTTATATTACATGTGAGTTTTATTGCATCATGATCTGAGAAGGATGCATTTACTATTTCTGCTTTTCTGCATTTGATTTTGAGGTTTTTATGCCCTAACACATGATCAATTTTTGTATAAGTTCCATGAACCCCTGAGAAAAAAGTATACTCCCTTCTATCACCATTCAATTTCCTCCAGAGATCTATCATATCCAACTTTTCTAGCCTTTTGTTAACCTCCCTAACTTCTTTCTTATTTATTTTGGAATTGGATTTATCTAATTCTGAGAGAGCAAGGTTGAGATCCCCCACTAGTATAGTATTACTGTCTATTTCTCCTTGCATCTCTCTTAACTTCTCCTCTAGGAATTTGGATGCTATACCACTTGGTGCATATATGTTAAGTATTGATACTGCTTCATTGTCTATGGAGCCTTTTAGTAAAATGTAGTTTCCTTCCTTATCTCTTTTAATTAGATCTATTTTTTTTTCACTTGATCCGAGATAAGGATTGCTACCCCTGCCTCACCTGAAGCATAGAAGATTCTGCTCCAGCCCTTTACCTTCGCTCTGTATGTATCTCTATGTTTTAGATGTGTTTCTTGTAAACAACATATTGTAGGATTCTGGCTTTTAATCCAGTCTGCTACCTGCTTCCGTTTTATGGGAGAGTTCATCCCATTCACATTCACAGTTAAAATAACTATATCTGTATTCCCTGCCATCTTATTTACCCAGAGTTATGATTTTCTCTTCCCTGTCCCCTCTCTCCCTTCCCCCCTCCCCAGTACTTTGCTCTTGATGACCACCTCCCACCAATAATCCTCCTCCCTTTAGAGTCCCTCCCTCCCCTTTATACCTTTCCCCTAATCCTTCTATTAGTTTATCCCTTTCCTTTTCTCTCCTCCCTCCTACCTTCCCACAAGGAGGATCAGGCCTTTCTTTGAAGCCAAATGTGTCTGATATATTCTCTTAGAGTCCAATCTAATGAGAGTAAGGCTTACACACTCATCGCCCTCCCTTCTTTCCCTCAATTATATTAGATCTTCTATGTCTCTTTATGAGATTTTGCCTTATTTTACCTCCTTTATTTTTACTTTATTTTGCCTCCTTTCCCCCCTCCCCCCTTTTTCTTTTTCAGTATGGTATCCCTTCCACCTCTAATTTCTTTTCCTTTATTATCAAAGAAAAATCAAATTATACTGCCATTCTTTAAAGGATACCTATAGTAGGAATATAGTTCTCAAGAGTTTTCCTTTTTACCTTTTTATGTTTCTCTTGAGTTCTCTATTTGGAGGTCAAATTTTTTGTTCAGATCAGGTCTTTTCATTAGAAATAGGTGAAATTCTCCTGTATCATTGAATGACCATCTTCTTCCCTGGAAGATGATGCTCCTTGTAGCTGGATAACTTATTCTTGGCTGTAATCCAAGTTCTTTTGCCTTTCGGAATATCTGGTTCCAGGCCCTTCGATCCTTTAAAGTGGAAGCTGACAGATCCTGTGTAATTCTAATGACAGTTCCTCGGTATTTGAACTGTTTCTTTCTAGCTGCTTGCAATATATTTTCCTTGGTGCGATAGTCCTGAAATTTGGCCACGATATTCCTTGGGGTTTTAATTTTGGGGTCTCTTTCTGGAGGTGATCGGTGAATTCTTTCAATGCCAATTTTGCCTTCTGATTCTAAAACATCAGGGCAATTCTCTTTCATGATTTCCTGGAAGATAGCATCCAGGTTCTTTTTTTCATCGTGGCTTTCAGGGAGTCCGATAATCCTTAAATTGTCTCTCCTGGATCTGTTTTCCAAGTCAGTTGTTTTTCCTAGGAGATATTTCATATTTTCTTCTATTTTTTCATTTTTTTGTTTTTGTTTGACTGATTCTTGAAGTCTTATTGAGTCATTTACTTCTATTTGTTCAATTTTAATTTTTAAAGTATTATTTCCTTCAGTTATCTTTTTTAGCTCCTTTTGTAGCTGGCCAATTGAATTTCTTGATTCAATGCATTCTTTTTCCATTTTGCCAGTTTTATTTTTCAGTGAATTGTTGTCTTTTTCCAATTCACCAATTTTGTTTTTCAGTTCACCATTTTTATTTTCCAGTGAATTGGTGATTTTTTCCAATTCACCAATTTTGTTTTTCAGTGAACTGTTTTCTTTTTCCAATTCACCAGTCCTATTTTCCAGTTTTTGATATTTCTGTTGCCCTGATCTCAATTTATTTCCCCATTCTTCTTCTAGCTCTCTTTTGAGATTCTTAATGCAATCATCCAGGTAAGCCTTCTGAAAGGGAGACCAACTTAAGTCTGCCTTTGTGGCTTCATCTGGGATTGTTTTCATAATGTCAGGATCTGGGGACTGTTCTATTTTTTCTCCGTAAAAGCTTTCTATGGTGAGAGCTCTCGTCTGCTTCTTGCTCATGTTTTAAAGTTGGGATATTGGTCAAAAACAGAGAAAACTGCAACAATTTGTATTTGCCCTGGGGCCGGTTGCCGAGTTGACTTCCGGTCTGAGGCTGGTCGGGCTAGATCCGCACTAGAACCACGTTTTCAGCTGCTCTCGATCCACCCTTTACCAAAGGCAGATCTGCCAAAGCACCTGCCCGCAAGCAGAGCAAAGTGGCCCAGGCGTCTCCCAGGGGCTTCCTGGGTGCCTTAAATCCGCCCCTCTATCGCAGCCCTGACTTCTGCCCCGGCTGGAGTCTGATTGGGACCAGTGGCCAATTTCCCCTGAGGCTAACCTTCTCCTGAGTTCTTTCAAGGTAGATTTTTGATAGAAGTGCGTTGTAGTCCAAATGTTTGGCAGAGCCCTCACTCCAAAACCAGTTCGAAGGCTTACTTTGTCTGGGTCTGAGGGAAGGTCCCAAAGGAGTTCACAGAGAAAGCTGTCTGCAGTTCGCCATCTTGGCTCCGCCCTCCAACAATTTACATTTTTACAAAGCATTTTCCTCACAACAATTCATGGGTTATAGATGAAGGCTATAGTTGATAATTAGAAAATCTTACTATCATTATCAATCAGTATTTAGAAGAGGTAGATAGGATGATGGGGAAAGCACTAGATTTATAGTCATGAAACCTGGGTTTGTGTTCCTACTCTGCATATATAAGCTACAAGATCATTGGTGAGTCTCTCTGTGGCTCTTTTTAAGAATTTTAAAAATGAGTACAATAAAACCTGCACTATATACCCTGCAGGTTTGCTCTGATGAAAGGGTATCATAAATCTTAAAATTATACACATATATACATATAAATAGGCAAGCTATTATTATTTTTGTTTATACAGACTAAATTCACCTGGTAATTATATTTTCTGCTACACAGAATTATTCTGAGTATTTTCTTGATGATAAAAACACACAAACAACAACAACAAAACACTTGGCAACTGAGATAATAGTAGAGAAGTAGTTATAAGAGCCTGGGAGTTCCAAAAAGATCGTAGATATAAGAGATGGAAAGGACCTTACAAATAGCCTAGTTCAGTCTTCTCTTTTTATTTTATTTTTTTTATAACATATTCTCTCTCTGTTTTATTTATTTATTTTTAAAAGCATTTTATTGAAGCTTTTTAACTGAAAAACATATGTATGGCTAATTCTTCAACAATGACCCTTACAAAGCTTTCTGTTACAAATTTCCCCCCCCCCAGTCCCCACCCCTCCCCTAGATGGCAGGAAGTCCACTTCATGTTAATTATGTTAATGACAAATCGAATATATTAATGCATATTTCCACGCTTATTTTGCTGTGCAAGAAAAATCGTGTCTACAAGAAAAAAATCTGAGAAAGGAAATACAATGCAAGCAAACATCAATAGAGAGCATGAAAATGTTATGTTGTGGTCCACATTTCATATTCCTCTCTCTGGGTGTATATGGCTTTCTTCACTGACCAAATGGAACTGGTTTGAAGCATTTCATTGTTGAAGAGAGCCATGTCCATCAGAATTGATCATTATATAGTCTTGTTGTTGCCGTGTATAATGATCTCCTGGTTCTGCTCATTTCACTTAGCATCAGTTCATGCAAGTCCCTCCAGGCCTTTCTGAAATCATCCTGCTGGTCGTTTCTTATAGAACAATAATATTCCATAATATTCATATACCATAATTTATTCAGCAATTCTCCAATTGATGGGCATCCATTCAGTTTCCAGTTTCTAGCCATTACAAAAAGGGCTGCCACAAACATTCTTACACATGTGGGCAGTCTTCTCTTTTTATACAGGAGAAAATAAGCTATGAGAGCTGAAGTGATTTATTCATAAGGTTGTTACACAAATGAGTTGGCATTACAACTCACATAGGCCCTTGTATTTCAAATCCAGTACTTTTTCCTGTACCATCCTGTACTCTGAATGTAGTAGGTGTTTAATGAATACTTATTGACTGACAGACAGGGATGCAGGGATGGTGAGTTTATTGCCTAAGGAAAAATTTCTTTCTTTTTTAATTAAAGCCTTTTATTTTCAAAACATATTCATGGATAATTTTCAACCTTCACCCTTGCAAAACCTTGTGTTCCAAATTTTTTCGTCCCTCCCTTCTCTCCACCTCCTCCCTCAGATGGCAAGTAAACATATATATATATACATATATATATATGTATATATATATATGTTAAGCATGGGCAATTTTTCTATACATATTTCCATATTTATCATGCTGCACCATAAAAGTCATATCAAAAAGAAAAAAAATGAGACAGAAAACAAAATGCAAGCAAACAACAACAAAAAAGTGAAAATATTATGTCATGATCCACACTCTGTCCCCATAGTCCTCTCTCTCTAGGTGCAGATGTCTTTCCATCAGAAAATCATTAGAACTGATCTGAATCACCTTGCTGTTGAAAAGAGCCATGTCCATTAGTATCAATCATCATATAATCTTGCTGTTGCTGTGTACAAAGTTCTCTTGGTTCTACTCACTTCACTTAGCATCAGTTATTGTACCTCTCTCCAGACCTCTCTAAAATCATCCTGCTGATTATTTCTTATAGAAAAATAATATTCCATAACATTCATATACCATCACTTATTCAACCATTCTCCAACTGATGGGAATCCACTCAGTTTCCAGTTCCTTGCCACTACAAAAAGAGCTGCTACAAACATTTTTGCACATATGGGTCCTTTTCCCTTTTTATGAATTCTTTGGGATACAGGCTCAGTAGAAACATTGCTGGATCAAAGAGTATGCATTTGATAGCCCTTTGGGCATAGTTCCATATTGTTCTCCAGTATGGTTGGATCAATTCACAATTCCACCAACAATGTATCAGTGTCCCAGTTTTCCCACATCACCTCCAACAGTTATCATTATCATTTCCTGTCATTTTATCCAATCTGACAGGTGTGTAGTGGTACCTCAGAGTAGTCTTAATTTGCATTTCTCTGATCAATAGTGATTTAGAGCACCTTTTCATATGATTAGAAAAATGGTTTTAATTTCATCATCTGAAAATTGTCTGTTCATATCCTTTTACTATTTATCAGTTGCAGAATCAGTTTGCATTCTTATAAAGTTGAGTCAATTCTCTTTATATTTTAGAAATGAGACCTTTATCAGAACCCTAAGGAACAATTTCCCCTCATTTTCCTTTGAAATATAGCACATTTGTTGTCCACTGCTCTCTTTTAAAATAGTCCCCAGGCCTATAAACTGACACTTGAAATGGAACCTTAGATAAGTTGTCTAAATAGGCCATTCTCATCTCTTCTGGTAGGTTTTCTAGCTTAGTTCTGAAATCACAGATTAAAAACAATATATGTCTTAGGGAACAGAAAACATAATAAATCATTTCGTAAAGGTCTCTGAACTAGGCAAGTTAATGCTTGACTCCCTACCTGTACCCAGCTTCTTTCCAACAGCATCTAAGTAGAGTCTGTTTCTTTTTTGCCCTCAAATCACCTTATTCATGAGAAAGCATTGTAGGAATTTAATTAGACAAGGGATGTGCGAAGCTTCAATGATTCAGATTTCATCAACTGTCAGGGATTGGGGTGGCATGGAAGAGAAAAAAAATTCCTAACAGATGTTTAATTCAGATTGTTCAGTGGAAATAGATCATTGCACACATCAATTTTTTATTTGGGTAGCTGTTGGGTAAATCTCATCAAATATATTATTTCATTTATTTCAGAAGCCCATTTTACCAAGGATCCAGTTTAAAGAATTAGTTGCAAATGAATACATAAATCCTGCCTCAATAACAACAAAAACAAAAAGATAGCTGTAGTGTTTATTTTAGGAAAAAGAATCAGATGTCAGGTTTTTTTTAACCTTTTATATGTGTTTAAAGATTTCTGACAAATTTTCAAAATTTGAACTTTCTTTTCATTTATAAAAAATTGGAGTTGTGATCTGTGTATTAATAAAACTACATCTTTGGATTTTCATGCTCTTCTTTTGGATTGCTTATTTTCCTATAAATAAGAAATATTTTTTCTTATAAAAAGTTAGGAAATAACTGGGCATAATGCTTAAAGGAATTGTTTTGGAATCATGAAGATTTAGGTTGATGTCTTGCTTGTGAGTGAGCAAATTATGAAGGCAACTCTTAATATTTGATGCTATAGAGGAGATACAGATTTGTTTGGTAGTAAGTTTTCGCTCCAGAAGTCTGGGGTTTTGTGGAGAAGATATAAAGATTTGTAAGGTACTTTGTACAAGACACTGCACTTTACAATTATCTCATTTCAGCTTCACAACAATCCTTCAAAGTGCTAATAGCGTCCCTATTTTACAGTAAAAAACAGGCAAACAGAGATGGTGTTTTTCCTCAGTGTCTCACACAGCTTTTAAAATCTGAGGGTAGATTTGACCTGTTTTTCCTTACTCCAGACTCAGCTCTCTGTTCACTATTACACCTAGCTATTTTAGGGTGCTTCCCTACAGCAATAGAATCATGAACCTATGCTCATGATTGCTTTAAGTTGCTGTTAGTTTCAGATGACAGGCATGAAAATGATCCTCATTACCATGGACTTGGATCCCTGGGTCTCAAACTGTATGTACTCTGTTATTTGTAAAGCAATGGTCATAAGACTTGAACATTCCAATGTGATAAACAAACCCCAGTTCTCTCTGTAGCAGTGATGTTTACAAGGTGGTCAGAAAAAGCGAGACGAGGACACGCTCAAGGTCCTTCTTAAGAACGTTAGAATCAGTTGTATGACATGGGAGACACAGGCACAGGACTGCCCAGCATGGTGTGCCCTCATTCGAGAATGTTCTGTGTTCTATGAGCAAAACGAAATTGAATTAGTCCATAAGAAACACAAGATACACAAAATTTGAGAAGCTACCCCAAATGTTCATAGGGACTATTTGTGTCCAACCTGATCTCATATTGGTCTGATCAGCCACAATTGGATACTTTCTCGACTCTAACATAGTGATGTCATTTTGGTCCTCTATGAGAATAAACAATCAACTACTACCTAATAAGTCCATTAAAAAATGGACAATTGTAGCCTGGACACTCTGATGGTCAGAATGACAGAATCAAAATAAGAAATGCATAATCCTTAATTCTTCTAATTTACCCCTTTACTAGTTCATTATTGCTTGCTTATGGAAAATTTTCAAGAACTTTTAGACATTTTTCAGAACTAATACTTCATGTTACTCAATTTCAAATGATAGAATTTGAAAGCAAGGGAAAGATATGTGCCAATCTGTTGCATTTTAGAATCTGAGGGTATGATCCTCTCTCACTTTAAGTAATTCCAAGAATAAAACATTCCAATTTTTTTTTTACTGGAAGGTAGTTAGTCAAATGAGACTCTGCAGCTGATTGCTGCCAAGCCTACATTATTTCAAAAGCAGTTTAACTACTGCTTAAACAAAAAAGAAGAGAATCTGTAAAAACAGATTTAGTCTCCTTATTTCCTTGATTTCTGAACATGCACAAACCAGTCCTTTCTGGGTTTGGCATTTACTTTATTAGCCTCATTTGCATGACCCCATTTTATTATTTTAACAATTGAGTTATTAAATACACACAAGATATCTGCCCCATTATAGAAGGATAAGTTCCAGAGAGCTTTGAAATTCTGTAGGACATTTTTCAGTATTTATTCCCAATACAAATATTCTGTTTGGCTGCCCATTTTTTTCCCCAAAGCTCTTATTTTTAGATTGTTCTTTCATTTCTTCTGATTACATGAAGAAAAAGCCTCAATTAGATGCTAATCAAAATAGCTTTTAAAAATTCTTTTCTTTAAGACCCAGAAATCTTTTTCTTAAGGAATTTAATGATCCTTATTCAGAGTCACCTAGGCATTGAACTGAGGATCTTTTTCTAAAGAAGCTAGGAAGCCAGGTAGTATTTATAATGTGGGATAAATGGAGCAGATTTTAAGAAGTGCATGAACTCAAGAATGGGAAAAATTACATCTTTATTTTAACACAATAGGTTTCTTTATTTTATTCATTTAAAAATATTTTCCTGAGGAGGGATAGACTGCCAAAGGGATCTATGGCACTAAAAAGTTAAGAACCCTTGGTCTAGATGTAGAGGTCACAATACTCCCAAGTGTGCCATGAATCAGATTAAAATGTAATTGGGAACAAAAATATTTGATAAAATAAATATAAATTCAATACAGCATAAATATTGTTTACATGTGGTTTTCTAAACCCATATGTGGCAATTTATCCATGCTTTAGTGGCTCCTCACTTCTATTTGAATTTGACACCACTAACCTAGGGAAAAAGTGGGGTCCAGGGATCCATCCTCTATGGGGTGAGGGGTAGAATAATAGAGTAGAGTGTGGGAGGGACAAAACGATTTTCTAAAGAGGTCTAAAGAACGGTTGACCCAAATGTGGGAACCAGTATGTTCCTAGTATAGCTCCTAGTTAGGCAGCTCATATACTTCAGTGAGGAAGTCTAACATTTGTGAGTTGCATCCAGCACTCGGAGACAAAGTCTGTCAGTTAACAAAAAGAAATGATGTACTTAAATCTTAATTGGATTTGCCTTCATATTCTATATCTGTAAATCCAGCTGCTCCAATCAGAAAGTATAATATCTAATTGAAAAAGATAATAGATTTCAGACTCTATTTCCTATTTTTATGATAATACCTTACATTTATAATGCTTTATGCTTTTCCGATTATGTTCATATTCCTTTTATCCCTTAACCTTCTGAATAGCTCTGTGAGATATATAGGGCAGATTTTATAGTTCCTAATGTATAGATGAGGAAATAAAGGCTCTAAGGGCTTAAGAGACTTAATGAAGGTCATAAATAGTAGAGGCAAGACTAGGATTGAGTTTTCTTGATTCTGAATTTAGAGCTCTTTCTTCTTATGGAAACAGCTAGGTGATATGATAGATAGAGTATGGGGCCCGAATGAGAAAGGTTTCCATTCAAATTATTTCTCAGACACTAAGACCTGGAAAAGTTGCTACTGTTGGATGATTTAGTTTCCTCATCTGTATAAATGGAGATAATAATAGCACCCTGTTGGGAAGATAAGAGTTGATGCTAGCTATCATTATTATCATCATCATCTGATTGTATCTCCTGATTGTAGATACCATGATTTCTATAGTTCCATTTTGATAGGCTTGGAGAAAAGGGACTCAGCTCCCTACTTCCCCTCCTCACCCTCCCACCTCCCATCTTCTGGCTAAGTTAAAAAAAAAAAAAAACTATTGAATCTGGTTAGTGACTGTTGAGATAAAAACAGCTGTATTTTGTTTTCTGCTTCCATTTCACTTCCCCAAAGGGTTTAAATCAGGGAGTATCTTTTCAGTTTACATGAGGTAAGAGATTTCAGATACATTAAAAGCCTGTGAGAATACTTGGAAAGCAAGAAAGGAATAGAAAATAAATATTCTAAGTAATGTCCTGGCACTCACCACCTACAAAAGAGAATCCAGAATGTATGCTTTGTTAAATGCTTTAAATTAATGATTATTTTTGAGCATTACAATAACCTTGTGATGTAGATGTTTCTTATAGTTTGTAATTTACAGATGAGGAAACTGAGACTAAGAGAGGTTAAGGGCTTTGTTCATGGCCATATAATTAGAATCAGAGTCAGAATTTGAATCTGTGTCTTTCCTGATTCCAAGTTTATTGTACTTTCCCATACCATACCTCCTTGTGACATTAGAACACTTATTTACTTGCTCATGATTTCGTATGGGGAACTACTAATATGGAATTTACCAATGATAGGCCATGACTATTAATGGCTATAGCTAAAGGAATTAGAGAATTATTTTGAAGTATTGAGAAATTACATGGCAGAAGTTGAATCCAGGTCTTACTGTCTATAAGTCTGGCCCTCTACCAACTATTATATGCTATTTCTCATCCTGTTAAAAAACCACAAACAAATCTGTTCTATTTCTTAATGTTGTCATCCACCTTGTCTAATTTATGTGGCTCATTTGATTGTCATACCAAACTTTCTGTGTATTTCTTTTCACTTTCACTATTTTCCAGTGTTTTATGAGACTGCACTGCCTGCAACCTTTCACTATCCTCCTCTATAATATTTTCACAAATGAGGTTTTTTTTTAAATAAACAGCTGTAACCCTTAGCTGTCATGTCTCTGACAAGGACACGAAGTGTTTGCTAACTGATGTGGTTTCTAGGTTCTTTTTTGCTTTCTCATTGTTGCATTACATTAGTGAAACTTTTGCAGGAAATGGAAATAATCAATGCTAATATCTTTGGTTATTTAAATAGGTCAGGTCATGAAACTATTATAATTGCTCAGTGTCCTTTCTCACCTTTATTCTTCTGGTTTGATGTTGATTTTGAGCTTTATTCCAACTAATCAATGGTCTGATTGCATATAGAAAGCCTAATTCTGATGTGACTCTCATATCAGTAATTAGCCATTTACCTCCTGTTAAAATGTAGTGATTTTCATATTTTGTGAAGATGCTCTATTGAAAAATACTTCAGGAGTAAGAAATGAGACTAAAGAACTATAGCCTAAACAGAAACTTCTTACCTGTATATCATTAATACCTTCTTCAAGGAAATAATCAGAAGGCATTGAACATAATGAACAGATGTGGAGTCATTCCTCAATCAATATTCAGACTACTGATTTGTTAGAACAAAGACAAAAATTAATGTGAGGATAGAAAAAAAGAATAAAATTAAAAACATTTAAGAACATGCAATTAAAACAACTCCAACTTGATATATTTATGTGAATTACTGATACCAAGATTTAGCAAATGGATAGTAGAAAGGACATTAATGTCAGCTATACAAATTTTATATCAAAGCTTAATCAGTGAACATCATTTGCCAAAATGAGATCAAAATAATCTTTAAAAAGTGCATTAGCCAGCCAACATTTGTTCTACTTGCAACAGCAAAAGATGATGGCTCAGGACAATCCTGGTTAAAAAAATTAATCATAAAAATTTCATATAAAGGGATTCTTGAATACAATGACTGTTTTTGTTCCAGAAGTCAATTAATAGGGAAAATAGTTTTAAGAAAGTTTAGTGAGGGAACCAACTAGGAAAATTTATCTTGAGAACACAAGAATAAAACTGAAAGGATACAGATGAAAGATAGAAAAGATCTGCAAAGATTTGTATAATAAATTCTTTTTACCAAAAAGAAAGGCGTGTGGTAGTCAGAGTTCTGTAGTAGACTACAAAGCCTTGCAGATAAGGAATTATGTAGAAATGATATAATACATGTGACCAGAGAAATGTATGAGCAGAGAAAAAAAAAAGATGGATTTTTACATAGCAAGAGTTAGGAACAATTTATAGACAGCCTCTGTGCTCCTTTAGTATTCTTACAATGTCAAGTGAAAGTGAAAAAGGCTCCCAGAATATTTTTTTTTAAATTTCCCCCACCTTCCCTAATTTGGGACTTCTGTGGACTTCCTTGTCAAACCTCCTATACCTTCCCTCCCCCTTGTTCAGTATTATTCCATGAGTTGCCTTCACATATTGGATTGTAAACTCATAATATAGGTGTTTAATTAACATTTATTGACTGATGGACTATTGAATTCCCTGGGGCAATTAATCTGTTAGCCATTCTGTCATCATTTATTAAATGATTGCTATGTGCAAGAAATACAAAGACAGAAAAAAACAAATAAACAAACAAACCATTGTCCTAACTCTCAAGGAGCTTAGGTATTAAGGGGGAGACAGCACACAAAGAAAAGCATTTATACATAAGATATATACAGTGTAAATTGAAAGTTATTTCATTGGGAAGGAACTAGAAGTAGGGAGGATTGAGACCTTCTGCAGAAGATGGGGATATAAGTTAAATATTAAAGGAAATCAAGGAAGGAGTCAGGAAGTAGGAAAGGTAGGTAGAATTCAGGCTATTAACAGCTTTAAATGGCAAACAAAGGATTTTATATTAGATCCTGTGATCCATTGGAGTTTGAGTAGGGAAGTGACATAGTCATTGTACTTCAGGAAAACTACTTTAATACATCTAAGTTGAGGACGGAATGGATTAAGGCAAGACAAGATGACCAACTATTCCTTGAAATATTAATTCTTTTACCTTTGTGCACAATGAAAGCAACATCACCATTCCTCCCTAAAAGAACCTGTGAGTCATTGTACCATTTAAACTTCAACTTTCTTTTGTCTTCATGTTTTGTTTATCATGAGGATATCAGTATCAATATGTTTGGGTTTCCAATAGTATACCATTTCATTGGTTTCCAAACCATTCCACACAAATACTAACAATCTGAATGTGATGAAAATATTTTTACCTCTAATGTGTGCTATACTTGTGACCTTGGGAGTGAGACTAATGGTAGTTGATGACATCTCTGACTTAAGATCTATACTCTTGTAAAAACTAGGAGTAGCCATATTTATCTATTAGCCTTGGCAGGATATTAGAAAGAGAACAACATTCCTGACTTTAACCACATAATCTTCATTGTATATTTCTTATATTTACAATTCATATTCCACATGGCATTCCTTACTAGGTAAATGCTGACAATTCCCCATCTCTTCTGGCAAAGCACCAATGTAATCTCCTTATTCTTATATAGCAAGAACGTTCTCAACCACAGTCCTTGAGTCAATTTGTTGCATTTCTCCACCAGAATAGAACTTTAAGGGTACTGCTCAGGAATCTTAATCTCTCGTCTTAGAGAGAAGAAGGTAGTCAACAGTGTCAAAACAGGAATCATGCCAAGAAAGAAAAGGTCATTTGATTCATCAATTAAGATTACATGAATATGGGACTTCATGGACAAGAGTTTCATAGGATGAGCTGGCCAACCAATAACTAGCCCATTTTATTTAACTACCAAACATCCATCAGATTTTGCAAAAGCATGTTTGCTTTGAAGATAAAACAATAATAAAACTAAAAACATTTCACTCCAACACATAGAAACACACGTACACATAGAAACACATTGTCCCACATTCTCATCACCAAGGGAAAATAGGTTCAGATTTAACACGTAGCTTGACTTACCAGATTTACAAAGGCAGCTTTGATGCCCAGTGAATCCTTGTCACTATTAACAGTAGGATGACTTTCAAAAGTTACTCCCAAAGGTTTTTCCTTTCTGTTTGTGATGATATAAATAGAAATGACTGGGAAAAATGAAAAAAATTAAAACATGTAATTAAAACAACTCCAACCTGTATCTCAATATCTTCTTAAAACAAATAATTGGAAGACATTGAACTTAATGAGAGGATGTGAAGTCATTCCTTAATCTACACTCAAATCACTGACTTGTTAGAACAAAGATAAAAGGTAATGTAACGATGAGGGGGGAAAAGAATAAAAATGAGAAAAGGCTAGAACATGCAATTAAAATAATCTGATATATTGACATGAGTTATGAACACAAAATATTAGTAAATGGAAAATTTAGTGGATAGTAGAAATGGACAGTAGAAAGGACATTAATACCAACTATAAAAATTTATATCAAAGTTTAATCAGTGAAAATCACTTGCCATAATGACATCAAAAGAGCCTTTAAAAGTGAGCAACAATGAAGGACATGGACCCCATGAATTCCTAGATTCTAGAATTCTAGATTCCCAAACTCTTAGACTTTGTCTCCTGAACTTTTGAAATTCACAAGATTGGAGTCTACAGATTATTATCTTTCCATCAAGAACAAACACCAAGACAAAGCAATGAGGTTCCTATTTTTAGGGCCCCCCAAATAAGTTTCTGAGAGAAATAGGGCCCAAAGGTTTTCCCATTATAGCATTATTTATTTCTAGCAAAGAAGTCAAGAAGAGAGCAGAAAATCACTAAGAGAGAAGGCTAAAGCCATCTAAGGTCTTTTGAAGGAGGTTCCTTTGATTGCTATTCTTCAACTGTAATCATTCAAAGAGACAGACTGCAGTCTTCCATGTGGTTAGCAGAACCATAGAATGACAATAGCTGTATTGCAGTCTCTCCAAGGCATTTCACCAAAAGTAATCACAATTCTCTATCAAGCTGGCTCTCCATGAGGGATATTTGTTTTAGACAATCATGTTGATTCACTCTGCACATACACCCTTCCCTCTTTATACTTCTCAGATTCTTTGAAAAAATGGCTTGTCCAGTAACTTTTAAATTGTTTTTTTTTCCTAAAACACAGGTCTGGCTATTATTCCTTCCTTGAATCATTAAACTCAGTATTTCAGTATCACCTTTAGGATCAAATACAAAATTTTCCATTTGGCTTTTAGAACCCTTTATAATCTAGCCCCTTCCTACTTCATATTCTTTTATACCTTATTCCCATCCCTCCATGCTGTGGGCCAGTGACACTGGCCTCCTTGCTGTTCTGGCTCATGGCATCTTCCAACTCCAAGCATTTTCATTGATTGCCCCCCATATTTGGAATGTTCTCCCTCCTTATCTCTCCTTTCTAGATTTCCTAGCTTCCTTCAAGCCTCTTTAAAAATCTCATGCTCTGCATCTTTTTCTAGTCTTCTTTAATCCTTCTTTTATCTCCTCTCTGAGCTTATCCTCAATTTATCCTATATATATTTTGTTTGTGCATAGTTGTTTGTACATTGTCTCTCCTGCTAGATAATAAGCTCCTTGAGAGCAGGAATTGTTTTCTGCCCTTCTTTGTATCTCAGAATTTGGCAGAGTACCTGGCATATAGTAAATGTTTAATAAATGCCAATTGACTGTCTGACTCATATACTTTTATATAAAAGCCTTTTGTTGTAATGAGGCTAAATTCTGTACCAATGCTTCATGTGAGACAATATTGAATTCTCAAAAATTACGCTTTTAGAGAATAAACCTGGGTAGATCCTAACAAACTGGTAAGACTATAAGTGTAGACTAATTATTAGATGGTGCATCTATCATTAGAACCTAAGTAAGCTCAGAGAGCCTCATCATCAGTTTGACCCTTAAGTGATGTATTTTTGTGGAAGTGCTAAGAAAATATTATGACCACAGAAGGTATTACCATCTCTTTTAAACTCTTTGGGGCTGCCTCAGTTATTATCTGCTGTTTGCTATCACTTTTACTACATAGAGAATAACAGAAATTATTACTTGTTATTTGCTATTATCTTTACTTTGGAGTTCATGGACTTTTAAATCCAAAAAGATGGTGTATCTTCTAAAAGCAAGTTAAGTCTGCCAACATTGCTTGGCTTTCCTACATGCCTGCCAGGCTTGTACTTAGCTTGAGAAAGCCCTGCTTCTCTGAGTAGGCCAAATGAATAGGATAGATTTACTTTGGAAGCAAGAACTGCAAATCTTGTCCACCCACTCTATGTTTTTGGGTCTCCAAGATTCTCTCCAATTGCTTTCTCATTCAACTGTTAACTCTTCTGCTCTCACCCAGGAGGAGAGAATGAAAGTTGAGGGCAAGGCAGGTGCCATGATGGGGAGAGAGAAGGAGGATGAACACCAACCACAAATCTGAGCTGCTTCACCAATTTGGGGGGCAAGTATGACCAAGTGTAATAGAGAGAATTAAAGAACAAAAGTGGGAGCAAGGAGATAAAGAGAGGAGAATCAGAGATGCCTTTATTCTGCTCTAGCATCCATTACAATAGTCAGAGGGAAATAGTGTATTATGAACAAAATAGATCTGATTATCTTTCCCTGCAAACACTTCTTTCCCCAACTTCCCTATTACTTTTGTAAGCATTATCCTCCTCAAGTTTTCTTGCTTCATAACTTTAGCATCCCCAAACCCCTAAATTCATTTACTTCACATATTCAATCAGTTGCCAAACCTTATTATTTCTACCTCTGAAACAGCTTTCATATATGCTCACTTCTCTCCATTCATATAGCAGTCACCCTAGTTCATGTCCATATTACCTCTTTTTTTTAATCATTTTTTGTTAATTAAAGAAAACTTACCTTCTCTTCCTGTAACACCTTCACTCCAGTGAAAAAGGAAGAATAAAAAATTTATAATAAATTTGTGTAGTCAAGCAAAACAAAATCCCATATGTCTTACTTTACAGCCAAGGTCCATTACCTTTCCTTCTAGATATGGGTAACAATTTTTTCATCATGAATTCTGTGGAATCAAGAGTAATCACAATATCAAGTTGATCAGAGTTCTTAAGTCATTCAGATTTGTTTATCTTTACAATATTGTTGTCACTATATAAATTATTTTCCTAAATGGAGCCCATGAAAGCTACTATACTGATCGATTGTATGAACCTGATGAATAGCTCCTGCATGTCTAGCCTGGGAGTGAGTAGGTAAGGAATCTCAATCTTAATAAAATAAAATGAAACAAAATAAATTGCTCTCCTTGTTCTGCTCACTTTGAATCACCTTGTCATCTTTTGGCTATTATAATACCCTTTAAATTTTTTTTTCTATGCCTTCTCTTATGAAGGATTCTTGACATTATTCTCTTCATTAATATTTTTTCCTTTCCATCTATTCTTAACTTTTATTCTTTGATTCATAGTCTATATACCAATTGATTTCCTCTTTAAACTGTTTAGATTCCTCATGGAAGGAAAACTTCTGAAGTATCAAATTTGAGTTTCTCTTTCTAAACAATTTCTCTTATTGCTTTTGTAGATCTCACCTCGTTGTTCCTATTTTCTATGATATCTCATTCTTAGAAGCATTAATTTACCAGGGAAGAAATGAGAATAGAAACGTTGCCTCAAGAGAGAATTAGCCTGTCTCAAATTATTCAGTCTACTTAATCAATTAACATTTATTAAGCACCTACTATATGCCAGGCCCTATGTTAAGCTCTGAAGGTACAAAAAGAGGCAAATGATAATCCTTGTCCTCAATAAATTAATTAGTTAATGGGGGAAACAACATGCACAAAATATGTACAACATAACTTATGTACAAAATAAATATATACATCATTAACACAGAGATGGCACTGGCATTAAAAAGGAGCTAGGGAAGGCTTCCTGTAGAAGGTGAGATCTTAGTTGAGACTCAAAAGAAGCCAGGAGAAGCAATGTAGTGGACAGAGTGCTGTCTCTGAAGTCAGAAAGACTCTCCTGAGTTCAAATCTGACCTCAGACACTTACCAGCTATGTGATCCTGAACAAGTCACTTAAGCTTGTTTGCCTCAGTTTCCTCATCTATAAAATAAGTTGGAGAAGGAAATGGCAAAACACTTCAGAATCTATATCAAGAAAATCACAAGTGAGATCACTAAGAATTGAATATGACTGAATAACAACTAAAAGAAGTCAATGAGTTCAGTAATTGGAGTGAAGAAGGGGAAAATATTCCAGGCATGGGAGACAACCAGAGACAACACCTAAAGCCCAGAGATGGGCTGTCTTGTTTATTTAATCTCCTTTACCTTTTTGGCTTTTTGATAGAAATAGTTTAAATCTGTTTTGGTTAGGAAGACTTCAAATATCTCTTTTATTAAATGTCCATCTTTTTTCACTGATTATTAAGGTCAGGTATAAGGTCAGCTTTCTAATTGGAATCCTTGTCTTAAGTCTTTTCTCACTCTAATATCTTTTCCAGAGTTTACAAGAAAATTTTCTTAAAGTGCAAGTCTCACCATTTCACCTTCCCTTCCCCTCCCCACCTTGATATATTCCATTGATTCCCTAGGACCTCTAGGCCTGTTTGGCCTAAGAGAAATGAGTTTTCTTTCATATTATTGAATTCTTTGAACTGAAGGTCTTTGTTGGTGGATGTGATTCCCTAAATTCTCAGGTATATAAACACTCAGGTGTGTTTTGATCCCGAGTAAGAGACCTCACTCAACTACAGAACCTTACAAGGTAGATTCCAGCCATGTTCTATTATGTTCTATTCAGCCATGTCTGGACAGAGATGAACCCTCTTTTGTTGGGATTTCCCTAACTCAAGTAATCTGGAAAAGAGGTAATTCTCTTTCTCCAAGACTCAGTGTTAGTCATGTCCTTCAGACCTTCATTAGAATAAACCACCTCTAATTATAATATTCATTCTTCTCATTACTTATTAATCAATCAGAGTTGATTGTCAGCCTCAGGAGCCCCCATTTTTTCCCAAAGGCATATAAGCATTAAGTAGTTTCCATGGGGGGGGGGTCTTTGGCATTGGAGAATACCATTGACTTCTTTGATTGATAATATGATTAATTACTTAGAAACTATTTCTCAAACATTTTATATTTAAAAATATTTGAATCTTCACCACCTAGCCCCTCACTACCTTTGCCATCTTCTGACAATTTTCTCCCTTCTACACACTCTACATTCATTTAAAACTGGCCTCCTACCAAGTTCCTTAAACATGACATTCCATCTCCTATCTTCATGCCTTAGTACCAGCTGTCCTGCCTTCATAGAATATCCATCCTTTTCTCTTCTTTTTCTTTCTTTTCTTTTCCCACTGGCATCCTTGACTTCTCTCAAGACTTAAGCAACATTGATCTCACAAAGTCTGCCCATAGCCCCTTAGCCATTTGAGTCTTCCCTTCTACAATTGTGGTTCCTGCTTTTCACCATTCATCTTCAATATTCCTATGTATTTACATGTGTGTTCCCTATTAGTATGCAAATTACTCAAAGACTTCAAAACTGCCCGGCTTTAGTGGTCCTATACCTTGCCTTGTCCTCCCTTAGCTGGCAGTGACTAAATGGCCTATCTCCTGTCTGCAAAGATGAGCCAAAACTTAGGTCACATTTATTCATGCCACATACCAGTTCTATTTATATATTTAGACAACCCTCACATACCTATCTTATATTTATATATTAGGTAAAGGAGTTTCATTGTTATTATTATTTGCCTCATTGATTCAATGGCTCCAGATTCCAGAAATGCATTTGGGGCAAGAATGCATCTACCACAAAACACATTTTCTACGAATGGAATTCAAGTCAGGAATAGGTTAAAAATTACCTATTATAAGCCAAAACCCTTCCTGGAAAACATCTCTTCTTTTTTTTTAAGAGTTAAAATACTTTTTATTGATGAAATAAGAATGCTAGAGAAAAAGATTGAAAAGAGCTAGAAAAGAATTGGAAAAGAAATTAACAGTTTGGCACAAGATGTACAAAACTTTGCCCAAGCAATAAACTTTTTTTTCCCTCAATTTTTAAAATAATAGCCTTTTATTTTCAAAATAAATGCAAATATAGTTTTCAACATTCACCCTTACAAAACTTGTGTTCCAAAATTTTTCCCTCCCTTCCCCACTCCCTCTCCTAAACAGCAAGTAATCTATATTAAACATGTGCAATTCTTCTATGCATATGTCCACATTTATCATGATACACAAGAAAAATCAGATCAAAAAGGAAAAAAGTGAGGAAGAAAATAAAAAGCAAGCAAACAACAAAAAAGGAGTGAAACTGCTATGTTGTGATCCACATTCAGTTTCAACAGTTCTCTTTCTGGATGCAGATGGCTCTCTCCATCACAAATATATTGAAATTGGCCTGAATCACTTCATTGTTGAAAAGAGCCACATCCATCAGAATTGATCATCTCATAATTTTGTTGTTGCTGTGTACAGTGCTCTCTTGGTTCTACTTACTTCACTCAGTATCAGTTGATGTAAGTTTCTTCAGGCCTTTCTGAAAATCATGCTTCTGATGATTTCTTATAGAACAATAGTATTCCATAACATTCATATACCATAATTTATTTAGCCATTTCCCAACTGATGGGCATCCACTCAGTTTTCAATTTCTTGCCACTACAAAAATAGCCACTACAAACATTTTTTAACATGTGGGTCCCTTTCCTTTTTTAATAAACTCTTTGGAATACAGTCCCAGTAGAGACACTGCTGGATCAAATAGTATGCACAGATTGACAGCTCTTTGGGCATAGCTCCAAATCGCTCTACAGAATGCCACCTGCAATGTATTAGTGTCTCAGTTTTCCCACATCCCCTCCAATATTCATCATTATCTTTTCTTGTCATCTTAGGGAATCTGAGAGGTATGTAGTAGTACCTCAGAGTTGTCTTAATTTGTATTTCTCTGATTAATGTCAGAGTAATAATAAATTAGAGCATTTTTTCATATGACTAGAAATGGTTTCAATTTTTTCATCTGAAAATTGTTTGTATCCTTTGACCATTTATCAATTGGATAATGGCTTGTATTTTTTATAAATTTGAGTTTATTCTCTATGTATTTTAGAAATGAGGCCTTTATCAGAATCCTTGGATGTAAAAATTCCCCCCCCCAGTTTTCTGCTTCCCTTCTAATCTTATCTGTATTGATTTTCTTTGTACAACCCTTTTTAAGTTAATATAATCAAAATTATCCATTTTGTATTTCATAATGTACTCTAGTTCTTCTTTGGCCATAAATTCCTTCCTTCTCCATAGGTCTGAGAGGTATACTATCCTTTGTCCTTTTAATTTGCTTATAGTATCTGAACCCATTTCGATCTTATCTTGGTATAGAGTATTGCTGTTGGTCAATGTCTAGTTTCTGCCATACTATTTTCCAATTTCCCCAGCAATTTTTGTCAGTGAGTTCTTATCCCAGAAGCTGGGGTTTTGGGGTTTGTCAAACGCTTGCTTACTATAGTCATTGACTATTGTGTCTTGTGAACCAAATCTATTTCACTGATCAACTATATTATTTCTTAGCCAGTATCATATGTTTTTGGTGGCTGTAATATAGTTTTAGGTCTGGTACGGCTAGACCACTTTGCATTTTTTTCTATTAATTCCCTTAAAATTTTTAACCTTTTTTTTTATCCAGATGAACTTTGTTATTATTTTTTATAGTTCTGTAAAGTAATTTCTTGGCTTGGTTTGATTATTATGGTTCTGAATAAGTAGATTAATTTAGATAGAATTGTCATTTTTTATTATATTAGCTCAAACTCATGAGCACTAGATATTCTTAGAGTTGTTTAGATCTAGGGGCAGCTAGGTGGCACAGTGGATAGAGCACCAGCCCTGAAGTCAGGAGGACCTGAGTTCAAATCTGGTCTCAGACACGTAACAGCTGTGTGACCCTGGGCAAGTCACTTAACCCCAATTGCCTCAGCAAAAAAAAAAAAAAAGAGTTGTTTAGATCTGACTTTATTTGTATGGAAAGTATTTTGAAATTATGTTCATACAGTTCCTGACTTTATCTTGGCAGTAGACTCCCAAATATTTTATATTATCTATAGTTATTTTAAATGGAATTTCTTTTTATATCTCTTGCTGCTTGACTTTGTTGGTAACATATAACATGTTGATGATTTATATGTATTTATTTCATATCCTGCAAGTTTGATAAAGTTGTTAATTGTTTCTAGTAGTTTTTTTTTAGTTGATACTATAAGATTTTCTAAGGATACCATCATATCATCTGCAGAGTGATAATTTTGTTTCCTATTTACCTACTCTAATTCCTTTAATTTCTTTTTTCTTCTCTTATTGCTAATGCTAACATTTCTAGTACACTATTGAATAGTAATGGTGATACTGGGCAACTTTGTCTCATCCCTGGTCTTATTGGGAATGGTTCTAGTTTATCCCCATTATACATGATGCTTCATGATGGTTTTAAATATATGCTACTGGGGCAGCTAGGTGGCGCAGTGGATACAGCACCAGCCCTGAAGTCAGGAAGACCTGAGTTCAAATCTGGTCTCAGGAACTTAACATTCCCTAGCTGTGTAACCCTGGGCAAGTCACTTAACCTCAATTGCCTCAGCAAAAATAAAAAAAAAATTAAAATAAATAAATAGATAGATGCTACTGATTATTTTAAGGAAAATTCTATTCTTATGTTCTCTAGTGTTTTTAATAGAAAAGGGTATTGGATTTTGTCAAGTTTTTTTTCCTGCATCTATTAAGATAATCACATGGTTTCTTTGTTAGTTTTGTTATTGATGTAGTCAATTATGCCAATAGTTTTCCTAATATTGAACCAGTCTTGCATTTCTGGTATAAATCCTGTTTGGTCATTGTGTATTATTCTGGTGATAATTTGATAATATTTTATTTAAGATTTTTTTGCATCAATATTCATTAGGGAAATTGGTCTATAGTTTTCTTTCTCTGTTTTGACCCTGCCTGGTTTAGGTATCAGCTTTTTTTTCTAACTTTCTTTTTTTAAGGTTTTTTAGTTGCATGCCCAATTTATTGGTCTTCTCTTTCTTCTTTTTATTCAAGTAAGCATCTAGAGATATAAAATTTTCTCTAAGAACTGCTTTGGCTGCATCCCATAAATTTTGGTATGTTGTCTCATAATTGTCATTCTCTTGGATGTAATTATCGGTTGTATCTATAATTTGTTGGAAAATATCTCTTCTTTTACCTGCCTTATGTAGATAATTGCCCAAGCTTATGCTTAATACAATTTGTGCAGGATAAGCCATCTAGAATTACTAGAAGGGACATTGCAACTGTAAATTAATTGTAAACTGTAAAATATTTTGGAAACCTTAAAGAACTGTAAAAATTCTACTTACTTTTATCATTAGGTTAATTTATTTGAGTTTGAAAAACTTACAGTTGTTAAAGGAATCCAACATCCCCATATGTTTGAGTGAATGGTAATATGTTCATTGAATAATTCTTTGTAGAGAGTGGGGAAAAGCAGGATTGGTTGATTAGATCAGATTTGGCTGAGAAAAAAACTCAGGGAATATAAAACACACGTTAGGTACTTAGGTTGGAAAGGAGATTGATGGAGAGAAAGATGGCAGATTGGAGTAAGAGGATGGAAGGGTGGGGCCTAAAGGAGGTTGTATCAGGCCCCTAAAACAAATTTGACTTCTTTGAAACTTCCATTATATCAAGATTTAAGATTTGCAAAGCACTACTTCCAACAATCCTGTGAAGAGCATTTTTATGGCCATTTTAAAGATGAGGAACACAGCTAACAAGTGGCATTACCTGAGGTATGAACACATGGGACTGAACTTCTACTCTAGCCTCTCCTAACAAAAGTTTTAAAATCTATGTCAATAAGGAAATGCTAACTGCAGTTTTCCTAATTTAATTCAATCCTCTGACCATTTATTAAGTGCCTAAAACAGGGTGTGGCGAGTAGACATCAGGAAAGACATCTGAAATGAGTTTTGTTGAGAGGTAAGAAAATTGAGGGGTGAAGCTGAGATGGAAGAGCAGCTCAAGCATGACCAAGTAAGAATAATAAGATATGCAAGGGGAGCTGTTCCCACATTGAGAGTGAACTCATGCAACATTATTAATGCATGGAGTCAATCCCAGCATTTTTTAGATTTGACTTTCATTTTCTCTTCAAGTCCTATATGGTAGATGGAATAAAATTTCAACTATCTTTGGAATGATGAAGGAGGTATCACATAGCATACTTGCAAAAAATTGATCAGCTTCCTGCAACATGTGCTCTTACTATACAGAAGGGATAAAAATTGAGATCATCAATTGGATGGATTATTAGCATTCAAGAGATAACAAGTGTCCTGAATTTCAGGAATGAGAAGTAATTTTGATTGGAGTAAGAAACTCAAGAGGGGGTGTTTCTGATGCCTAGACTGCACTGGTAAGAAGAAAAAAAGAAAACATTCATCAAGTGAAAAGGGATCCTTAAAGGAAGACAATAACACCTTTCTTTCCCTTCCTATCATTAGGATTCTTACTATGATCAGGACTTTATTCAAATCTGATCAGCTCTAAAAAAAAATGTTTTTAAAGCATCCAAATGCAGTCTCTCTTGTTTTTTTTTCCTCCCAAAATTACAATTTAATATTTCACTCAAATAAAAATACAATTAAATTACCAATTGTTTACTTGTAGTGAATTCCCCCAAACCATGGAAAGGTCCTCAGTTCAGGGCCATTTACAACTTTAACCATTCTGTGGCCTATGATAATAAGAGATTTATACTATCTGGCATGAGGAAAGGAATATTCATTGAATTGAAGAAAAGAGGGAAAGCAGAAGGGAAAGCTCCTCAGGGGAGCTGATAATGACCTGTAGTTTTAGATAATTGAAGACTAAACCTAGCTGCACTAAGACTTTTGGGACACCTTGTATAGATTCTTTTCTTCTTAGGATAAATCTGCTTGAGAACAGAGGCTATCTTCTTTGCCTGTATTTATATCCCAAGAACTTAACATCCTCCCTTCAGATAATAAGAACCTAATAAATATATATATTTTTTAAATTAACCCATTTATTTATTTATTTATTTATTTATAGTTCACAGGATGTTCTGGTCTTCCAGTCTCTTTAACAAAGGGCTTAATCACTCTATCCTGATTACACCATTGAATGACTGTGACTGGAACATTGATATGGAATGAAAATCTCTAAAGAAAAAGGAGAGTTGTCTGATCTAGTATCATATATCACTCATCCTGACTTTCCTGCTTTTGAAGCTAAAGATAAGTAAGTCATCAGGGATTAGGGAAATAGCATCCACCTTGGGGATGCTAGCTGCTTGATAATGAAGAGGATAAAGGAATGATTATGAATGATTAATAGTGATGAAAATCTTAGCAGTTATCTAACAAATACTAGGACACTGGGTTTAGAATCAGGAAGTGATTCCCCAAAGTTCACACAAAGCAAAGCCTCAATTTAAATCTAGAATTTCTGATCCTAAATCCAACTTCTCCAATAAGATACTTTATATTTATTTACACAGGGCAAATTCTGACTACTGTTTTGATGGAAACATCTATCTCAATGCTTTATTAAAATGTCCAAATGTTCTCAGAATTTCATGTAAACGAATCAGCAATATGTTTCCTCTTTAAGGAGAGTACAGGTTTTAAGATTAAAGGCAATAAAGCTTGGCAAAATAATCACTGAGCTTTTTTGAACCAATGATGTTTAGACTGTAGTTTGAGATATCCAGTGAACCAAAAATATGTCTAGATTCCTCTATTCCCATTGTAAGTAACCTTCATAAGAATTCAGCAAATAAATGCATGAGAGAGGAGAGATAGGGTAGGGAGTATGCAGGAGGGGAAGGGCAAATTTTCCAATCAAATGTTTTCTCCTTTTTTCAGAACAAGCAAAAATAATTTTGAGAAAAGTGCTTTAACTCATAGGCCACGGTCTTCTCATACTTTTCAAATAACCAAGGACATAAAAGACTATTTTCCACCTCTTGATCACACACACACACAGACCCTCTCCCAATGGCATATGAAAAGATAAACAGTTTATTTTAATTTTTATTTAGTTTAATTAATGATAGTCTTGGAGTCTGAAAGGAAGCAAAGCAAGGAAGAAACTTCTACATGGGTTCCCAGGGATGACATAGTCCACACCCTGGCTACTAATGGCATCATTGTTTCCTGTTGTTCTTCAGTGGAAAACCGTGGCTCAGTGACAACTGATATAGAAGTAAGAAGATGCCTGTTTATGGGCTCTCCCGCTCAAAGAGACAAAATTCTTCTGTGACTGAGAAGTGCATCAGTCTAGTTAAGAATATCTTGAAAGCAAAATACATGTATTTATATGAGAATTCTGAAAATCTCAAGGGATTTTCTTTTCCTATTTCGGCTTATGTTTAGAAACTGCTTCTGCCATTAAGTGGAGGTTGCCTTCAAGCAGGAATCATATTTTGTTTTCTTTACTACCTTAAAATCAAACAAATTTTCTTTTGGGGTGGGGTACTATGAAGAAAACCCAGGAGCTCCCAACTCTCTACTCCTCTCTCACGGGAACGTCTGATGAGAAAGAGGTTGTTGCCACTTGTATCAGCATGCCCATTTTCAACTTAGAAATTGCAAAGTGAGTTTATACTTAAGAGTTAGTGGATAGGAGTTCTGGATCTGAAGTCACCAAGACCCAAGTTCAAATACTTCCTTAGACATCTAGTAGCTATTTGACCTTGGACAAGCTATTTAATTGAAATTCAGTTTTTTATGTGTAAAATGGGACAATAATAATATTAATATCACTTACTTAACAGGCATATTGTGAAGACTAAATGAAAATGAGAATAAAATATTTTGCAAACCTTAGAGAGCTATTTTATTAACATATCAATATATTTTAGAAGGGGCAACCAATTGGCTAAGTAGGTAAGAGTGCTGGAACTGGAGACAGTATGATCCAAGTTCAAAAAAGGCCTCAGAGAATCACTAGCTGTGTGACTCTGGTCAAGTCATTTAACCTCTATTTGCTTTAACCCATTAAAGAAGTAAATTACAAGCTATTCCAGTATACTGGATACTGGATACTGGAATCTTTGCAAGAAAAGCCCTTATGGGTTCACAAAGAGACAGATACAACTGAACAACAAATATTTCAGGAAAATTTTGAATGATAAAATGAAAGTTTTTTTTTTTTACATGAAGTCTTAGTTAATTAGAGATTAATGATACCATCTCATAGCCCCTTCAAAGACTTAGTCTTTGTTTTGATACTGTTGTAAAGAATATAAATTTAAATACATTGTAAAATATTTATGTTTTGTGTCCTACATCCAAAGCTTTTCAAAGATAGAGATTGTGTTATAGAAAAGCAACAATAACAAAGGAGTGGGAGTAGAGACTTGGATTCTAGTCCTAGTTCTGGTTCTAACTGGGGTGACATTAGGAGAACCATTACCTCTCTAGGTCTCAATTTCCTCAACTTAAAAATGCAATGGTTGGATTAGTTTATCTCCAAGGCTTCTTAAAACTCTGGAGCTATGATTCCATGATCTCTAAAGGTTCCTTTCAGTTCTACAGTAACTCTACTAAAAAGTATTGAGTGTTCTCCCACTGCCTGCAGCAGGGCCCTGCAAACCTGCTGTGATTAAGAGACATCTTTTGTGAAGTGTGAATGTCTGTGAGTGAATGGGACAGAGAAATAGGTAAACAAAGAATGCCACTTCATTATTGATCATATTGGTTTTTACAATCAATCAGCTGGGCAGTCTTGACTTATGAGATAATGTTTAAGCAAATATTCTAAGCCAGCAACATTCTGCCCCCAATCTGTGCTCTTAGCCCTTTCTCTTGTTACAGATATGATTTATTTCATGTTATTAATTTTGTGAAAATATAACATAAATCCTCAATTGCACATATAATTTCTGAAAATTAATCTGTAAAAGCAGTATATTGGAGTCCCTCAGAAGAGGTCATTGTTACATTTTTAGTATGAATATTGAACCTCAGAAATCAGCAAAGTCTATATTGGATTAGTTCATTATTTTGTTGATTGTCAGACTTAGAAATGTGATAGAGAAAATGTTAAATCAATTTAAAAGTGTGTCATGAATACATGGCTTCCCCCACCTCTCCAGTCATTTGTTCAACATTTACTGACACATTTCTGGTTCATAGGGATTATGTTGGAAGAGGAAAGGGGGCTAAATAGGGCCCAAAGGACAAAAGGAAGAGTAGGATAAAGAGAGAAAAGAAAAGAAAAGAAAATATGAAATTAGGCAATGTCTGAGGATCTTTTCGACTTTGAGATTCCATAGTTCAATGAAGGAAATAGAAGCGAAAGTAAATGAGAGGAGAAAAATAGGAAAATAACCAGCATTTATATGGCAATTTAAATCTTACCAAGTAGGAATGAGATGTTTATAGGACCCTCACAACAACTCTGTTGTACCATAGATATTTCATCTCCAAATTACAGAAGAGAAAACTGAGGTTTAGAGAGAGTATAATTTTCCTGTCTCAGAATCACTTGTTGCAATGGAAAAAAAATGTTGAATTTGGAGTAATTGGATATGAGCCCACATTTGAACTCTGTCACTTCTTGAATGAAGTTGGGGGAAGAAAAAGGAAGGAATGTAAAAAAGCATTTATAAAATACTAACTGTCAGACACTGTCCTAAGCTCTTTACAAATATTGTCTTTTTTTTATCCTCACAATAACCCTAAGGGGTAGATGTTTTTATGATTCTCATTTTACAGTTGAGGAAATTGAGGCAGACACATTAAATAATTTGCCTAGGGTCTGATACTGGATTTCAACTCAGGTCTTTATGACTGAAGACCCATCACTCTGCCAACTCACTGCACAACTTAGCTGGCCATCAGACAAGCCATCATGATGAAATATAGTTTTTTAAGCATTAGATCCCAGATCAAGAACTCTCCCATCTAGATTTAAGACTGGATGATCTTTGCATAATAAAAACATACTGTAGTTATATTCACAGTCCATTCCCTTTCTTCCTCACTGTCAATCATCTAGTCAATTAGACCTCATTAAGAACCTATTATATGCCAAGCACAATGCTAAGATTGGGTACATAAAATCTGGCAAAAAAAATAGTCCCTGATCTCAAGAGCTCACAATCTCATAGAGAAAATAACATACAAGAAACTCCATATAAATAAGCTACATGCAAGATAATATGTGGGTAATTTAAAAGGGAAAATATGGAGATTTAGGATAACTGGGAAAGATCTCTTTCAGAAAGTGAGACTTTAGCTGAAACTTGAAGGAAGGCAGAGAAGCTAGAAAATGGAGTTAAGGAGAGAGTGATCCAGGTTGGGGGATAACCAGCAAAAATGGAAGTTGGAGTTGGAAGATGGTGTCCTGTTTGAACAACAAGGATGCCAGTAAGGTTTATAAGAAGAATGGGAATGGTGGGAAGTGCCAGGTTATGAAGGCCTTTGGAAACCACAAGATTTTGTCTTTGATCCTGGTTATCTCCAGGATAGGGAGCCAGTGGAATTTATTGAATAGAGAAAATTATATGGTCAAATTTGTTTTAGAAGACCATTTTGACACCTGAGTGGAGGATGGACTAGAGAGTAATATTTTTGTTACCATCTAAACCTAATTGGAGCTACAATCTCTAGTCATTTTGTAAAGACAATGAAAAGAGAAATTATTCAATTATCCTTCCTTAGAAGACAGCCACATCCTGCATTCTCTTTCTTGTAGTTAGATTATGCTTTAGTGGCATTCACCATTGAGAAATCAGGAAGGAGTAAACTTGCTTAAGCAGACAGTGATTTCTCTGGAAGAAAGCATCCCTTGGCCACAAACTCTCTAAGTTAAGTTGCTGGCTATGTTTAGACATCTATAAAGCTAGTCAAACCTCATGATTTTGTGCTGGAGTTAAGACAGGAGGTACATGAGGCAGCTAGATGGTGTAGTGGATAAGAGTACTGCGTCTGGAGTCAGGAAAATCTAACTTCAAATCCATTCTCAGACATTTACTAATCATGTGACTCTGGTTCAGTCTCTTAACCCCTATGTGCCTCAGTTCCTCATCTGTAAAATGGAAATGCACTGGAGAAGGAAATGGTAAACCACAATATATTTTTGCCAAGAAAACCCCATGGATAGGTCCATAAAGTCACAAAAAATTAGACGTGACAGAAGAACAACAACATAAGACCAGAAGCTCTTGTACATTAATGAATTCTGCCAATTGAGATCTACTTGGAGATGGAAGAAAGTGTTGTTAGTGGCTGTTTTCAAAATAGGGATGAAGCTTTCCAAGGTTAGTTGGTAGGCACTCTCTGAGGAACCTGCTCATCCAGCTAAATGACCACCTGGAAAAGAGGCAGAATGATGCAGGAGAAAATGTACTGGTTTTGGAGTCAAGGGATAGGGGTTCAAATCCAGGATTCAAATGCATGGTTCAAATCCAAGGTCATTTAAGCAAGATGCTTAATTTTTCTGAGCATCAGTACTCTGTCTGGAAAACGAGGAGGTTTGATTATGTGGTGTCTAAGGTTCCTTCTAACTTCAGATTTATGTTCAGGATCAGGAGGAATGAGACAGGTGAGAGAGACTTGAGCCTGTGGAATATGGGGTCAGCTGGCAATAGCAGGATCCCTCAATACTAGAATGTGCTGCTTCTGATTGTCTGACTCAATCTTGCCAATGAGTCCAGGTTTAGGACAGTAAAGGAAAGCCTGAAGAAGGGAGGAGAGATCTTGAATTAAGCATTAACATGGAATTTAACTTTTTTTATAACTATGTTATAATATAATAGATTTCCTTTGTGGAACACCTGGAACCAAGAATGTCTGAATTCAAATCTGGCCTCAGATGCTTACTAGCTATGTGACTTTTGGCAGGTAATTTAATATTATTTTTTTCTTTTTTTGCTTTTTTGCTGAGGCAATTGGGGTTAAGTGACTTGCCCAGGGTCACATAGCTAGGAAGTGTCTGAGACCAGATTTGAACTCAGGTCCTCCTGACTTCAGGGCTGGTGCTCTAACTACTGCGCCACCTAGCTGCCCCAAATATTATTTTTTTCTATTGTAAAATGGGTATCCTCATTAGAACCTGCCTTCCAGTGGGGTTGTCAAGATCAAATGAGATAATAGTTGTAAAATACTTAGCATGGAGCCCACCACATAGTAGGTACTTAACAAATGTTTGTACTCTTCCCTTCCCTTTCCTTTGCAATCCTATACATTTGATTTTATTTATTTAAAAGCATTATTCTGAAAAGGGATTCATAGACTTCACGAGATTACCAAAGGGAGTAGGGAACCCCTGGACAAGACTGAATATCCATCAACTTCAGTTCACTGCACTCATCCCTGTTACTCTATATATACTATATATACTAAGGCCTATATTTTTCATGTAGCCAGGTGCACCTGCCCTCACAGTTCAGGTCACAAGACCTCCCCCCCAAACCAAAACAATCCAGCTCCTACAATCAGACTTAACAGGGGACAGGATTGTCACTTTCCCCCTTTATACCTCAGACTCCACCATAGAAGCAAGAGACTAAACAAAAGCAAATGAATGAGAAGTCACAATGTTCCAAGAAAGAACTGACATGAGATAGAGCTGACCAGCATTCACTGCTTCTAATCAAGTAAACAAGTGGCCCGGAGAAGTTCTGGAATGAGGGATAAGAAGAGGGCTGACAAGATGAAAGAGAGAATAAAGACTTTTAAATTCAGATCCTCTCATACAGTGAATAGAAAGAGCACAGCAATAGAGAAAAGTATTATAGTCAGCAGTTCTTTTTTTTCTGGCAAATTCTGCCCTATACAAAAGGATAGGAATTGGGGGTAACTAGAATAGCCCTCATTCTTGCCTGATCAGACCTTTAGGAGAAAGGCAAGCAAGGAAGGCAAGCCTATAGAAAAGGCAGAGTGATAGACAAGAATGAACTGATGCAGGTCCAAAGATTTCTGCATATTGAAAACCACCAACTCAGGAAAAAGAATTCGCAGAGCCATAACTATGGTGGGGTGATCAGGAATTTCTCTGGTGTGCTCAATTTAGAGAACAGCAGATTGTGAGGTTATCTATGGTACTTGCAATTCTTCAGTACTTAAAAAAATAAAGTTTGACACCAATAAGACAAGAATAATTAGGTAAACTGGGAAGCTACCAGATAGTAGGCTGAACTGAGTTATGATTCTTCTCTTCCTCTTCACCTTGAGTAGTAGCCTTGAAGTAGCATCCCTTCCTCATTTAATAAAATAGGGTCAATAATTCATGCATCATGTACTTCACAGGGTTGCTCATGAAGAAAGCATTTTGTAAATATTAAGATGTGGCAGGAATGTAAGATGTGGCCACTGTCTCTACCCATTTGACTGAAGGTACAAGCCATGCCATTTTCACTGGAAATAGTTTATAGTATTTGTTTCAGGAATAAAATTCCTACTTAGAGCTCTGAGAAGTAGAGCACAAAGATAAACAAGTAGCATTTTAGCCTTTAGAGGTAAAAGTCACCTTTTTTTCCTTCCATCAAGGGAATTTTAAGATTCAGAATCACTCCTTCCCTCATCTTCAGTAGAAGGAGGTAGGATAAGCCTTGAGAGAATGCTGCTGCCCATAATCAGGGAGAGAAATTAGTTGGTCAGGAGTGGGTGGAGGAGGAGAGAAAGCCTTTATTTTATTTTATTTTACATAGTATATTATTTTCCTAATTACATGTAAAGATGATTTTCATTCATTTTTGTAATATTTTGAGTTCCAATTTTTTTTCTCTCTCCTCATTCTTTTCTCCCCATGCTAGCAAGCAATCTGTTGTAGGTTATATGTGTAAATTCATTTTTAATTTCCATATTAGACACAATGAGAAAGAAAAATTAGAACAAAAGGGGGAAATCATGAGAAAGAAAAAAAACAAAAGAAAAGAAAGAAAAAGGTAAAAATAGTGTTCTTTCTCTGGATGTGGGTGGCATTTTCCATTCAAATTTTATTGGAATTGTATTGAATCACTGAATTTATGAGAAGAGCTAAGTCTATCATTATTGATAATCACAATCTTGATGTTATTATGTACAGTGTTTTCCTGGTTCTGCTTGGTTTTGCTCATATAAATCTTTCTAGATTTTTCTAAAATCATCCTGTTTATTATTATTTCATTGCATTCATATGCCATAGTTTATTCAGCCATTTCCCAATTGGTGGGCATCCACTCATTTTCCAATTCTTTGCACCACAAAATAGCTGCCACACATATTTTTGTACATGTGGGTCCTTTTCCTCTTTTATGATCTCTTTAGTATACCCAACTCAATAGTGGCACTGCTAGATCAAAGGGTATGTGCAGTTTGATAGCATATACTTTTTGGGGGCATAGTTCCAAACTGCTCTCTAGAATAGCTGGATAGGTTCAATTATATTTGATTTCTTCTTCAGAGTTTTTTTTTAATTCTCATTTCTCTATTAGGTACCAGCTTTTAAAGAGACCAGAAGTCTTTCTTCTACTCTGAAGTTGACTATAGATAGTGTTTAAATCATGGAGATTCAAATTCCCTTTTTATTGAGTGCTATTATAGGGTAGTTCCCAAACTGTGTATTAGAATAATAACCCAGAACCAGATAGGCAGTAGACAATTTTCATAACATATCTGTGACCTTAGTGATTTTCCTCATAGGACTTTTGTGTTGCCTGGTGCCATATTCATTCCTAGCATCATGATATCAATAATAGATAATACAGATAATAGATCAGCAAGAGCTGTCTCCTTAGTGATCACTCTTAATCAGTCTTAAGAATAATCTCGGAAGTACTAGTGTCAGAAGTTATCACTATCCTTAAGTCTTTATTTTCATTATTTCCTACCTGCCTTAGATTTTTATTCTCTTCCTCTTCATCAATCAAAAAGAAACAAGGCTTCTGAACATCTGCACATCTTCTACACATCTTCAAGGCTCTCCGAAAATACCATCTCCTCCATCAAAGAGATGTCCCTGACAGCCCCAACTGAAAGTAATGTCATTTCATTAGGAATTTCTTTGGTATTTATTGACTATAACATTCATCCATTGGTAATTTTTTTCCTTATAATGTTCAAAGAAAATGGTCTCATAAAAAATGGAAATCATATCTCTGTATTTTGGTTTTATAAAACAGCGTGATGAGATCTGGAAGGCTATTTCCTTGGAAGCATCTAAATGATGAGTCATCAAAGAGAATAGAGAGGTTGGGCAGAGTTGGAATCCTCAACCTGACCACTTAAACAACAAGGGCTCTTTTAGTTATGTCTGTTCTTACAAATAAGCTAAGAGTTGGAGGCAACTCTTAGGCAGGCAACATGAATTTAGTGGGTATCTCAGTAATAGGCATGGTCTTTGAAATAAGATATAGGAAAAGTGACTAGACCTATAATTTCTTTGGGACAGGAAACTCCCAGGTGACACCCCCTCCCAGTACCAGTATGTCAGCACCTTCTCTTCATCTTACAGCTTTAGATTGTCACCTAGATATTGTTGTTACTCAGTCTTGTCTAACATTCATGATCTCTTTTCTTTAAAAAGATACTGGTGTTGGGGCAGCTAAGTGATGCAGTGGATAGAGCACTAGCCCTGAAGTCAGGAGGACCTGAGTTCAAATCTGGTCTCAGATACTTCCTAGCTGTGTGACCCTGGGCAAGTCACTTAACCCCAAATGCCTCAGCAAAAAGCAAAAAAAAAAAAAGATACTGGCGAGTTTTTCCATTTCCTCTTCCAGTGCATTAAGGCAAATGGAAATTAAATGACTTGCCCAAGATCTTAGAGCTAGTGAGTATCTGAGGCTAAATTTGAAATCAGGTGCATCATGTCTTCAGACCCAGTGCTCTATTCATTGAGCCACCTCACTGCCTCATTGCCTAGAGTATTAAGAGGTAAATAACCAACTCAGCATCACATAGCCTATGTTTGTGAGGCAGAACTTGCAGTTGGGTCTTAGTGTTTTTAAGGTCAACAAACACTATCACTTATACAATCCATAAAAAAGAGCTTTGTACCAAAACATGTACTGACAGAAGAACAGGTTCCAAGGAAGGATGAGCTCTACTATCAAAGTCCTATAATACATAATAAATGTTCTTTCTTTTAAACTATCTCTCTTTTCTTTTAGTTGGGATTTTTTGAGAGGCAATTAGAATGACTTGGCCAGGTAACACACAGCTCACATAGGCTCATATATATTAAGTGCCTGAGGCCAGATTTGAACTCAGGTCCTCCTATCTCCAGGGCCAGTGTTCTATCCATTGTACCATTTAGTTGCTCCTTGTAATAAATGTTTAATAAATGATTATTCCTCCCTCCCTCCCACCCTCTTTTCCCTTCTCTTCCCTTCCTTTCTTCCTTCCCTAGTCTTACTAGAGTTCTTGCTATTGACTTCCATCATATATCATATATGCTCCACCTTTTTAATTTGATTTCCTTCCTGCTTGATACTAGATTGAATCATCACAATTCTGGATTCCCAGAGTAGGACAGTGTCCTATTTGTACTATCATCTTTAAACTCTTGGTCCTGGATATCACTTCCTTCACATTAAATGTGGTCTTTGACTTCCAGCTTATGCACTAGTGGAGTCCTACACAGCCAGTAAGCTAGAGGCATGGAGAAGGAGTGGGATGGCACAAACATAGCTCAGAAACTCTATGTACTCACACTTTTGTGTGAGTATATTAGCCTTTATAGACACTAAGAGCATCTCAATGGTCTGTTCTTTCTTTATTTCCTCTTTGGGCTCAGCTTCTCTGTCTCTGTCTTTCTCTTTAGTTCACGTTCATTTAGGCTAATTCCCTACTACTACAAAAACCATCAGGATACTAAGCTTCTAATGCATCATTATAAATGCAGATCCTCCCACTCCATCTTTTTTTCTCTCCTATAAACAGATTCACTCCTCCTATTTCCCAGTGCTGCCTTCTCTTTCCTCTCACTCATCAGTCCACACGCAAAATTTCTTTCCACAAACCCAGGGGCTAGTTCCTCTCACCACACTTTTAAAGCAGAATTGAAGGCACTTCCTGGTGCTTAGTAAATAAACCTGCAGCATTACTGGCAGCTGCAAGCACTTGTGTGCTCCTGAAGCCTCAGATACACAGTTGTTCCCTATTGGCCCAGAGGGCAATGATGGGTGCAAGAAAAAAAAAGTTCAGTCTTTTGGGGGACTTAAGAGGATTACTCTAACAAGCATTTATTAAACTTTATTAACTTTATAAAAAGTCCCATTATAGAAGTCATCCTTTTTTTTTTTCTACCAGGGAAACACGAAGAATCTAGACTTATCTCTCCTTCCCCCCCCCCCCTTTTAGATTGTAGAGTTAGGATCCAAAAAGATATCAACATATTAGAGTGTTAGACTGAATCTAATGTAGTCTGTAGGATATGTGTGAGTATGTGATGTCCATGTAGGTAATATGACTCTACATAGGTATCACTAGTTATGGTTCAAAGGATGGAATGAATAGATATCGCTAGAGTATTCCCTTACTAATTTTTCCTAGAGGAAATTGATTCTTGCCAGGAAGAGAAATAGGAGTTTGGTAGCTACTCTGTTCTCCTCACAGAGAGGGTAATAGGTTAGAATTATATGTATCTGACACCCTAAAAATTGCTGGTCTAAGGCAGGGGTGGTAAACCTTTTTTTTTCTACCAAGGGCCATTTGGATATGTATATCATCATTAGACCATACAAAACTAACAATTTATAGAACTTGAACAATGGGAGGTTGTTGTACCTAACTTTCAGCTGATCATCACCTGTGGTTGTCTTAGCAAATGATTTCATGAGTCTTATATGGCCTGTGGGCCAGAAGTTCCTCACTCCAGAATCTTGGGCATGGCTCATACATCAAAAATATGCCTTCTATCCCAGGAAAATGTTGCCCGAATCTCTGCCAATTGTCATCATCTATTTCTGCTTTTCCATGATGACCTACAGCCCACATTACTTTCTCCTGAATCTTAACTCTAAATGCTATCTGGTTCCTTCCATCAAAACCTCTGTGCAAAAATTTGAGGGCAAGGTTATTATATATTGATCACTGTCCAGGTCAGTCCTGTTTCATGTAAAAGGAAGAGGATAGTTTGAAAAACCAAAATATGTAACATTTTGTGGTCCTATTTAAGAGTTATTTTCCATTTACCATAGTTCTGAACTGTCCTAAAAGCTTTCTCAGGTCTATAGAATCTGGCATCTTGGACTCATCATCCTATTGGGCTTGTCTTTTCCAAGAAGGATATAGTTGTAAAAAACTTCTCCTGATTTTAGTCAGATCTTGGACTCTGAGGAGCCCAAGAATCCCCAAACATCCAGGGTAACTACTCCTGACTAGTCTGTTTTATGATCTCTTTTTAGTTGCCTGTTCTCATGGAGGCAGGCAGTGCACAGGCAGAGGAGATAGCTAGAGTTCCAAGGTCTAGGCTCAGCTTTGCTTGGAAAACAACTATGATTTATGTGAGAAGCTGTCCTAGCTGGGGGTTTTTGAAAAGAAAGGAATTCTTCATTCTCCCTCCACAGGAAGTCCAGAGAGATTTTTCCAATCTCAATATGTATTACTTAACCTCTCACACACAATACATTTAAACTGACCTTCTCTATGTTCCTCATACACAACTCTCCATCACCCTTCTCCTTGTTTTTGCTGCAGTTGTCTCACATTTTTGGTATACATCCTTTTCTTACCTTCATCTCATAGCATTCTCTTCCTTTAAGATATAGTTCAAGCACAGTCTCCTTTATATAGCCTTTACTGAATCTTCCAACTTCCATGTCCTCCTCACAAAGAGTTAGGCACAACTGAAAAATGACCAAACAACAACAAAAATGGGCAGCTCTTCCTGCTTAGTAACTAATCCTCTTTGGCACAGCTCCTCTCCCCCCTCACCCTACCTTCATCAATAAAAGGGTTGCTTGATCATTCCAAAGCAGAAATTCCTTCAGTCTTGTACCATTTGTGTCACCAGAAGTGACCAAGGGAGCTCAGCTCAATCTAGTCTAGGATCCTGCAGATCCCTCCTCTTGTATGTGCCATGATTTGTGCTCCAAAGTAATTCCTAATTTTTTTTGAAGACAGGCAAAATACCCAAGATGAGAGTTATTACTGTGTCTCCTACTATAATCTACTCTGGTAGGACAATATCTCAAGGACTGTGTTTAGTTCTGTGCACCAAATTTTAGAAAGGACAATGATGAGCTGGAAAGCACCTAGAAAAATAAGTGCCCAGAATCACGAAGGCTCTTAACCATTAGATTAGCATTAGGTTGATTAATTAATTAATTTAAATTAATTTAAATTTAATTTAGATATTTAAATAAAATAAAATAAAATTTTAATTAAGATTAGGATTAAGTTGAATTAGCTGAGAAAGGAGAAGACTTGGTATCAAGAGAATAATTTGACTCCATATATTTAAAATTTATATAAAAGAGGTTGTGTTTTGGTTTTGTTTGGTTCTGTTTTTTTTAGATACAGAGGGCAGGATAAGGACTGATGAATGGAAATTCCATATGGACATATTTCAGATAGATAGAAGGCAAAACTTCTAGCAACTGGAACCATCCCAAGAGGGGATAACTTCCTTGACAGGTAACAAGTTCTTTATTATTTTCCATATGTAAGCAAAGCTTAAAGCAGCCACCAGAGATATTGTAGAGAGGAACCCTATTCAGGCATGGATGTGCTTGATACACCATTGAGGTCCCATGATTTTTAATGACTATGTTTACCTAGTGCTTTCTGGTTTGCAGAGCTCGTTACATACTTTATCTCAATAGCTTTTTACAACAATCTATGAGGTAGCTACATTTTTATTCCCATTTTCCAAATGAAAAAAACTAAGGCTGAGAGAGTCCAGTACCACAACAATATTAATTAGTTGATACAGTATTTACTGTGTAACAGGCACTATGCCAAACACTTCACAATTATGATCTCATTTGATTCTCACAACAACCCTGGGAGGTAGGTGTTCTACCACTTTAGATGAGAAAATTGGGACAAATGGGTTAAATTGCTTGCCCTGGGTCCCACAACTATGGGGGGGGGAAGCTTTGAACTCAGGTCTTTCTGACTTCAAGCCAAACATTCTATTCCTGGCACCATCTAACTGCTCAATAAGTAACAACAAATTTCAAAACAAAAACATAAACAAAAATATAGTAACTAGTTTGTATATAGATAAAACAATACAATTGTGATGATGCAGGAGTTAGAATAACAGGATTGGAATGAGAAAGAACCGAGTTCAAATTGGATTCACTTACTAGACACTGAGACATTTAGTAGCTGGGTGACCCCAAGGAAATGGCTTAACTTCTCTTTGCCTCAGTTTTCTCATCTGCAAAATGGGTATAACAATAATACTTATCTCCCAGAGTTGTGGTGAAGCTCAAATAAAATAATAATTGTGAAATGTTTACCAGTGGCTAGCACATAGTAACCACCATATAAATGTTAACTATTACTATTAAATAACCTTTATTTTTAAAAAGGGTTGTGGTTTATTTGCCTTGGACTACCAGTTATAAGAACAACAGGTGATCTTTCCCGTGTGTTTGTTTCCATGTAATTATTCACATTTTCTTTTTTCAGGAAGAAAGTCTAATAAATCTTTTGTTTGTTACAACCACAGAGATTAAATTTTCACTGTTCTAATATATTATATTGCTCAAGGAAGATAATTATGTGATGAAATTAAGACATTCTGCAATTATATATTGTAATATCATTAATTTCCAGATGCACACAAATTATAGCTACT
>JAJPUD010005145.1:0-42500 GCA_023553655.1 Myrmecobius fasciatus | reverse complement strand
ACCTAGGGAAGGTTGTGGGCAACAGATAACAATACTTCAATCCCTCAGTAGATTTGGAATCATATCAACATGAGAATTCCTAGGATCATAGCTTCAGAACCAACCTTAGGAAACAAAGAAGTCATGCAATCTAATCCCTATATTTTATGAATAAAGAAACTGAGGACCAGAAAATGAAAATGATTTGGTCAGGGTCTCATAGGCAGGAAGTGTCAGAGCTGAGATTCAAACCAGTAAATGAATTCAATAAATCTAGCCTTCTTTTCATTAGCTCATGCTATTTCCTCCATGTGTGTAAACTGCAATTCATCCACATCTCATGAGACTCTCTTCTACGGTCTGCCATGAATCTAGCCAACAAACTAGAGACCTTTTCTAGGTTTTTTTTTTTTAACATGCCAACTAGTAGAACACATGAGCTATTTTCTCTCTATCTCACTATGACCTATCCACCTCCTTTCTAATTATATTTGTATCTTCTTTTCTGATTGTATCCTTAAACTACATGTTACATGGAGGTCATCACTGGAAATATACTTTAGCCTATTAATGTACAGCTAAGAAAAGATTCTATAATCTCTAATAGCTTTTCCAGCTTTGTTTATGAATCTATGAATCAGTGGTGTGCTACTGAATTTTTTTATTCTCAGACTGTAAATGGTACTGGGAACTATTTATTGAAATTTAGTTGGCTATAATTTACTTGTGTACATATGTGTGTGTGTTTTCTTTTCTCTGAATATATTTCCTTCTGATACACTGTTGTTCATGTATTTGAAAGTAGAGAGTTGATATCAGCCTGTTGGGCTTTCCTATAATTTTCCCCAGGGTTTCCGGATGAGGATTCAAGCCAGATAAAATGTGCCAGATATACCATGGTTATCTCAGACACAACAGTTACACATATAACTAAGAAACAGCCTTCTTTGTCTTGTGGCCTTGCTGTTGGGGCCAACCAGCATCACTTTTTACTCCATTGTGTGTTCTAAGAGTGAGAGTTGAATCTTCTATAAAGAAAAGTGATACTTAGGAAATTTTGCTTAAGATAATTTGTTTAATCAACTCTTACCTGGAAAAAGAAATAGCAGGTTCATGACTAACTTTGGAAGGGAAAAATTTGCCCAACTATGGCCAAAAATGTATTTACTAGCAACCAAAATTCCTGGGTCAGCTGTTGTTCATCTTTGTTAGGGAGAGTGATTATTAAATCTTCAATGCGAGCATTTTACTACAAATCATAGTTTGATTTCTTGTTTTGTTGATTGTTTAGACTTAGAGATTTAGAGCATATTAATAATGCAGATCAACTAAAAAGTGTGTCATTTCTTAAATAAAAAAGGGGGGGGTAGTTGTCAAACCTTTATTAGCACATCCCTTATCATGAGATTCAGAGAAGCTGAGTTTAGTTCTTCTGCCAATCTTTTTCTTTCTATTTGGTTCTTTTCAGTTACCACCTATTTGAATTTTTTCTCTAATTCTAGGCCCAGAGAGACAGGCCTTTGTTCCCTCCTTTTCCATCCCTCACCTCACTCAAGTCCCAGAAATGTGTTAATTTAGCTAAATTCTTCCTAGAGTTTCTCTCTCTACCCTTGCCAACTAATTTTGACATTTGAAATATAAGCTACACTTTTTGTCATTTGTTGTTTTTAATGGGAGTGGGAGGATAGTTGGACTTATGTTTTCATCCACAAAGTCTATTTCAGGGTATAAACTCATTCTGCTGAGCAAATTTTCAAAGACTTATAGTCTCAGAGAAATGCCTAGGCTAGTGGTGCCAAATTCAAATAGAGACACTGGCAATTAAAACATACACAAAGAACCCTGGGTAACTATTGACTTTAAAAAAACCACATATTAACATTATTTATATTTTATTGTATTTTTATTTTATTAACTATATGCCAATTACATTTTAAACTGGTTCTGGATTAACTCAGGAATGTTGCAAAATGACATTACAGCCCCTAGCCAATGTTTAACACTTCTGACTACCGTATTGAGAGGTTAAAGTTTATCTCATCTGCCAATTCCTGTTTGAGGCATTTCCCAATTGCCCCTAGTTGCCCCAAACCATCACCATCTTCCTCTCCCAAGATAAATACATCACCAGAAAATTCATACTCATGGAGATTGCTTCAGCACTCACATCTCATCATTGTCCTCAGTAGTCTCTTTCCATCTAATTGGAAGGCTAGAAAGCAGAACAAAAACCTCCCAAAGTCTCCCTTTAAAGAGAATTAAGAAATCCAGCCAACTCTTCATTTATCACTTGCCATAAGGTTTGGTTTGGATTCCATCATCATCATTCTCCACTCCATTTCTCCAGTAATACTCTCTACCCAAATTCTATGCCCCTTTCAGCTTATTTTTTATGTATATTGTCTTCCTAAGAGTCTCATTAATGAAATGCCAGTCTCATTTCTCTAGCAGACTTTTTTTCTTTTCTTTTTTCTTTTTGGAACTCAATTTTTTTATTAAAGCTTTTCATTTGCAAAACATATGCATGGGTAATTTTTCATCATTGACCCTTGCAAAGCTTTCTGTTACAAATTTTTCCTTCCTTCCCCCCACCCCCTCTCCTAGATGGCAGGAAGTCTAATACATGTTAATTATGTTAAAATACTTGACAAATCAAATATGTGTATGTATACATATTTATACAGTTATCTTACTGTACAAGAAAAATCGTATCTATAAGAAAAAAAATCTGAGAAGGAAAACATAATGCAAGCAAACATCAATAGAGAGCATGAAAATGCTATGTTGTGATCCAGACTCAGATCCCATAGGCCTCTCCTTGGGTGTATATGGATTTCTTCATCACTGAACAATTAGAACTGGTTTGAAACATCTCATTGTTGAAGAGAACTATGTCCATCAGAATTGATCATCATATAATATTGTTGTTGCTGTGTATAATGATCTCCTGGTTCTGCTCATTTCACTCAGCATCAGTTCATGCAAGTCTCTCCAGGCCTCTCTGAAATCATCCTGCTGGTTGTTTCTTACAGAACAATAATATTCCATAACATTCCTATACCATAATTTATTCAGCTACTCTCCAATTGATGGGCATCCATTCAGTTTCCAGTTTCTAGCCATTACAAAAAGGGCTGCCACAAACATTTTTCTAGCAGACTTTCTTAATCAAATTGAATTGAGCCCTACTTTGTCTTCCAGATATTTACTCATTCACAAAACATTTACGAAGCAATGACTACAATTTAGCCATTGTGCTAGATAACATGCTAGTTGATATGTAGGAAAGGAGGATGAAAAACACATGGTCTCTGACCTAAAAGAACTTAAAATTAAGCAGATATTTCCCAATTACAGAAAGCTGACAATGCCACATTGACAAGTAGTAGTATTGTGCCAGCTGAAGTGAATTCATTCTGTTTTGATACTAGTCCTATTTATTATACTCTTCTTCCTCCAAACTTCTTAGTTTTGTCTTCTAAACAGTTTTGAATCATGGGAAAGTCACTCAACTTTTCAAAACCTCAGTTTTCTCATCTTTAAAATAGTAATGCTAAAATTTGCACTACCTATCTTGGAGGGTTATTGTAAGGAAAATGTTTTATAACCCTAAATGTTATATAAATATATCTTGTTATTGCTGTTGGAGGTGAACAAGAAATGGTCTGAGGTTTTAAGCATGAAAAAAGAAGTAAAGGAAAATTAAAGTTAGTAGCAAAATACATTTAGGCTTTGTTACTGACTCCATTAAGGGCTAAGAGATCAAGGTATGATTAAATGGAGCCCATTGACAATAAATCAATAAACATTTATTAAGCACTAATGGTATGCCTTGTACTATGCTAAGCATTGGGAGTATGAAAAAGACAAAAGATAGTCATCTTTTCAAAGAAAAGATGTTCACTTTCAAAGAGTTCACAATCTAATGAGAGGAAACAACACATGAACAACTCTGTGTGTGTGTGTGTGTGTGTGTGTGTGTGTGTGCGAGCGAGAGAGAGAGAGAGAGAGAGAGAGAGAGAGAGAGAGAGAGAGAGAGAGAGAGAGAGAGAGAGAGAGAGGTCAGAATTAAGGAAGATCAAAAAGAAGTTTTTACTTTTTTTGCTGAGGCAATTGTGGTTAAGTGACTTGCCCAGGGTCACACAGCTAGAGAATATTAAGTGTCTGAGACCAGATTTGAACTCGGGTCTTCCTGACTTCAGGGTTGGTGCTCTATCCACTGCATCACCTAGCTGCCCCCTAGAAGATAAGTTTTTAATTAAGACTTGAAGTAAGCCAGGGAATCTAGGAGGAAGAGTGTTCAAGGAATAGCAAAAATGCTAAGAGATCACAGAGTGTTTGGGAAGATTAAGGTGTCGGAAGATCAGGAAGTTAGGACCTTTAGGTTATATAGGACTTTGAATGCCAAACAGAAGATTTTCTGTTTTCTCCTGGAGGTGATAAAGAGTCAGTCACTGGAGTTTATTTAGTAGTGGAGTGACATGGTCTAATCTGACAATTCTTTTGATAGTTATGTGGAGCACGGACTAGGATGGGGAGGGGCTTGTGGCAGGCAGGCCAGCAAGAAAACTATTGCAATAGTCCAGATTGATGAGAGAAGGATGGTGACAGCATTAAAGAAAAGAAGGAGGCAAATGCCAGAGATGGTATAAAACTAAAACCAATGAGCTTTGGCAACAGATTGGTTATGGGGGAAATGGTAAGAGCATTCCGGGACAATACCTATGTTTGGGAGCCTGGAGAATAACAAGGATGATGATACCCTCAGTAGTAATAGAGAAGTTAGGAAGAAGGGATGGAGAAAAGGGTAATGAGTCCAGTTTTAGACACACTGAGTTTAAAATGAATATGGGACACCTGGTTTGAAACATCCTGCTTGAAGTTAAAGGTGTAAGAATAGACATCAGCTGAGAGGTTATGGATAGACAAATAGATTTGAAAGTCACCAGCACAAAGATAATAATAAAATCTATGGGAACTGATACCACCAAATGAAACATAAGAGAACAAGAAGTGATAGGGCTTAAAGCAGAGTCCTGTTGGATAACCAGAGTTGGGGGTGTGCCTTAGATGAAGTTTTGCAGCAAAAGATGCTGAGAAGTCAGATAGGTAGGAAGAGAACCAGGAGAAAGTAGTGTGATGAAAACGTAAAGAGAAAATAACATTAAAGAGAAGAGAATGAATGTGTATCAAAGGCCACAGAGAAGTAAGGATTTAGAAAAGGGCATTAGATTTGAGTTACTGTTAGTAACTTTGGAGAGAGCAATTTCCAGTGAATTATTAAGAAACTAGACTGTTAAGCCAAGACAAGAATCAAAGGAAAGAAAGAAGAGACACATATTTTAAAAGGCCTTCTCAAGGAAATTAGCAACAAAAGGAAGGGGAAATATGGGAAATGAGCTAACAAAGATGAAGGGAACAAGTGAGATCTTTTTGAAGATGAAGGAGATACATACATGTTTGTGGGAAGTAGGATAGCAGCCAGAAGACAAAGAGAGGCTGAAGATTAGTGAAAGAGTAGGGCTATTGAAAAGGGGACTATGCTGGAACTCAGCAGTCAATGAATGTAGAGATTGACTTGTTTGGGAAGAAGCTGACAACCATTTAGCTAGCTTTTACCTGTACCTGTCATGGAAAGTTCCTCAGACAGTTCATGTGATTTCCATGAGGATAATAAAGGTTGGAAAGAGTACTGGGTGATTCAGATTCTGGAGCATTATAGAGGAGAAAATGCTGGACTTGGAGTCAGGTAGATTTGAGTGTTCAAATTATGCCTCAAATGCTTTACCTGTGTGACTCTGGCTAAGTCATTTAATATCTCTGTATATCAGACCTCTCATTTGTAAAATGAAAGTGTTGAACTCAGTGGCATCTAATATCCTTTCCAGATTTAAATTTATGAACCTATGAATTGACTAGATCTATGACTTTGTGTATATTGTTTAATCTCTGGACCTCAGTTCTCTCATGTAGTGTGAGAGGGCTGAATTGGTTCTAATATTAACAGTTCTATGATAACAGAAAGAGAAACAATTCATATTAACATGAGAAAAAATAACCTCTATCAATGGTGTTTCTTTTATACTTTGATCAGAGCTCTCATCAGTGGGCCTACTCCTCCACTGGTGCAGATTATGGCCTATTTGTTCCTTTACCTCCTATGTGAGTCTTCTTTATCCCCCCTATAAAACTTCCATCTAGGATCTATCCAATACTCAGAAGGTCTTCAGTGGGAACATAAAGACACATGGTAGGTGAACCAAATTGGTTTGGGGTTCATTAATTACATGATTTAGAAAACATCTTAATTGAGCTGGGGAGGCTGGCATCTAGTCAATTAAATAGCATTTATTAAGAGTCAGAATCAATGAATGGCATTTCTAGTATCTCAGTTTTAAAAAAATGATAAATATGTCATTCCTTGATTTTATTCTATGTCTGAAGTTCTTAAACGCCAGGGATATTTTTGAAGAATTGCAATGTTCCCCACAATACATGAGGGTTAGAGCAACATACTTATTATACTGAATTGTAACTCATGAGATCCTAAATATAGAACTAGAAGAGAGCTTAGGACTAATTCAGGCTCTTCATTTTTCAGATAAGGAAACTGAGACTCAGAAAGGATAGTGATTAGTGCAAAGTCACACAGATATTAAGTGTCAAAAATAAAGTTTTACCTCAGTTTCTCTATTCCAGAGTCAATGCTTATTCCACTATAGAGTGGAGCTGCATGAAGATGGCTAGTGGGGAAAAGATCTAAGTCTAAGTAGCTCTGAAAATAGTACTGGAGGAAGTTATAGATTAATAGAGAGATGGCAGAATTAGAGGCAGTGTTTAGATAAAGCTGAAGATGCATGTGCTACCAGAGAAAAATGTAGGCTGTGGTAATGAAGAGGAAGATTATCAGATGTATTGGGGGAGGAATAGTGAGCCACAGAACAGAAATACTTGTATTGGATAGACTGTGAACCCCAGATAGCCTTCTGGAGAATAGTGACATCTGCTAGAATGTCTACTCCAGACAAGTGAGAGCAGAGATTCCAATACCTGCTGAAGATATACCCTAGACAGCCACATGAGACAAGACAAGAAATGCCCCACTAGGGGACTGCTGCCAAAGATGATACCTGTGCTGAGTTGAATGATTGTGTCTGCTTCCTGCTAGCAACAGATTGAAGACTCAATAGGCAATTCAATAAGGAGTGGATTAGTGCTGCTGGAAGACATTTAAATGGTCAGCCCTATGATATGAATGCCAGGAATACCTGATAATTATTTGAATTCCTTATTTCTCTTGCATTCCATTTTAAATAATGTTTTTTTCTAAAGTTACCATCATGCCATGCATGTAATTTATTGGTTGATATTCAGAGTGCAAAATGGGTATTGTGAATAACAGATACTGATTGTGAATAACAGAAGTGACCCCTCCACTAGAAATAGGGTCAAGGAAGCTCTATTACCCCCAAGTATTACAGAATTCAAAGTCCAAAAATATGAGATTGTTCCAAAATCCAATCCACAGATTTCAAGTTGATTCTGATATCCCATAGGGGAGTCTTATTCCCTCTCAAATATGAGCCCCTTGGAATAGTTTTTCTTCATTCTGTGAATTCACTGTTAGGGAAAAAGTCTTTTTTTGGAAAAGGTTTCAACCCTTCTGTGTTTCATAGCAGTAAAAGGAAGGGGTAAAGAGAAAGAAAGAGAAATCCTCTTCAGTTTCAAAGGGCTAGTTTTTAGCTTCAAAGAGCAAATGCTCACACCTGACCTCTTTGAATTGTCTGATGTGGAGTAAAGAAAAAACAGGCAAGTAAAAATCAATATAGCTTTTCTGGTTTCTATCAATCATAGAATGCCAATCCCAAATGTACACTTATTCTTTTGCTTCACCTTCTTATAAACATCAGGTCTTTAAATAAAGATGTAGAGCAAGTTTCTGCTGTATACTCTAATAAGAATGTAGAAAGTACGGTCAAGAGAGACATGTACAAAGCGACTTTGCCTGCTTCTGGCTACTACATATGTGTGACTCATTAATGAAGGGAATGAGAAATTGGGGTGTGATGAAGTTCCAACCATGGCCATGGGAGTTTGATTCTTTGAGATAAGGAAGCAATTCTCTTATTGTCCACTGAGCAGGGATAACTGGTTACTTATTGGATTAAAAAAAAAAGACAGACTGACCCATTCAAAGACTTTTTTCTATTTTTGGCTCTTGATTCTGTCAGAATTCTTTTCAATCACTTTTTCTTGGAATAGAGGGAAAAACATTTCACTCTATCCCCTATCCCAGTTACTATTTGGTTGTGAACATATGGCAACCAAAATTCATTTCCTATCTAAGCAAGCCTAATCTTAGGTTTGGGTCTACTCTTTTTGTTCACTCATGATCTTATGTGAATAAGTATCAGTTCTGAGATAAATACATCTGAGTTTGAGTCATTTTGTTAACAACAAAATTATGTGATGATCAGCTATGATAGACTTGACTTTTCTCAACATGTGGTGATTCAAGGCAATTCCAATAGATGGGATGGAAAATTCCATTTTTTCTTTCTTGTGATCTTTTTTCCCTTTTAGTCTGATTTTTCTCTCATAACATGACAATTATGGAAATATATCTAAAAGGATTGCATATTTAACCTATATCATATTGTTGCTATCTTGTGTGGGGAGGTAAAGGAGGGAGGGATAAAATTTTAGAACACTTAAGTTTTACAAAAATGAATATTGAAAAGAGTCTTTACGTGTATTTGGAAAAATAAAATACTATTTAAAAAGTTACTTTGTGTCTTTTAGAAGTTCATAAATCCTAATTCCATCAAGTGGAGTTAACTGGTGGAAGAGAAGTTCTTACAGTATAGAAGATATCACAGATAGGTTGATATCAGTCCCTGGACTGACTTGTCAGAAGACATTAGTATAAGGAAGACAGTGGAAGGGCCAGGTAGCATATAATACATTCAATCAACAGTTCTACAAAATGCTCCATGATTAGCTGGTTTTAAATATCAATCTTCTGAGAAAGTATTGTACAAATAAGGACTTCTCTACTTGTTTAGTTTGTTTCTAACAAATGTGTAATTGTTGCATAGTTTGTTTAATTTTATGTGTATAAAAATAAATATCTATCCTATAACTAATTCATATTATGCATTGAGTACATTTTTATTCCTCCTATTTTGAAGATATCCCAGACCTAAGCTTAAGTAATTAGGCCCAGGGTTATTCTGGTGTGGATTTAACAAACTAAAAAATTGAGAAAATAAAACCTAATTTTTTTTCATAAGAAATCAATTTTCCCTGAGACTGTACCAATCTTAACTGCATATATAGATTCAAAAAAGGGGAAACTGAATGGAGAAGAAGCAGGAAATGGTCTCAGTTCCTGCCCTTGCCCTAACAGTTGTTATTGTTGCAAGACACCTTAATAAAGTTATCTGGTGAAATGGTTTTTTTTGTTTGTTTTGTTTTGTTTGTTTTGTTTTAACACTCTGGACATGTATTTTTCATTCCAAGAAAACTCTTTGCTAATCAATACATGAATTTGTAAAACAGCTATGGATCAAAGGATATGTAACTTTGTAGAGGAGCCTAGATCCTCCAGCAGCACAGATCACACTAAAATTTGGCAGAAAATCTTTGAGAGTTGTGGCCAAAAGAGTCATCACTATATATCTGACCTGTTGATGGACCTCTCACAAATAAGCTAAGCTAGTTTTCTGACAATACTACATTTTCCAACTTGGTAGGACTTATGAGAACTTACATTCTGTTGACACAGCAATTGGCCCAGGATTGCCTATATGCCATACTAAAACATTAGAAGAAGTCAAAGATTTGTAGATTCAGAACTAGAAGGGACCTTAAAGGCCAGAGTCCACACTCCTAATTTAAAAATATATGCTGGAAAAAAAAAAGATGGACTGGTCTTATAATAAGAACAAGGGATCACTACTGGACAATCCATGTGCCCTAATGATACTCCCGAGATGTAGAGAGAAAGCAAAGAAGACCCACAGCATGTTGGTTATATATACCCTGTGAGGCAAATTTAGGGAAAAATGACTTGGGTGAATCTCACAAGCCACATTGCTGAAAGAGACATTAGATTCCCATTGCATTGGATCACTTAAGTATACTTGTACTATCTTCCTCACAGGGTTGCTGTGAGGAAAATGTTTTTATAAAACTTATCACACTATAATTGAACTTTTTTTTAAAAACTACACCACCCTATCTTCTCAACTCTTAGCAAATTCAACCCTTCTCGTCCACAAACATATCCATGAATACAGTAAGAGCATATCTGGACATTTTTTGACATTATATATTTCCCCCCATGAACACTTTGAGGATTAAGACCGTGATTTACATTCTCTCCATGGTACTTACTACTCTTGAACTTCTTAAGATAATGGTGGGAAAGAAGAGTTAGTTTATAAGAGCATGTCCTATTACAAACTACAGTACTAGATTTTTCTCGGTCCCCTGTGGGAACAGCAGGATTCCATTGCTTTGCAAGTTTGCAATGTTTTCCAAAGTACAGTATTCTTTCCCTCCTCGTTTTCCATTCCACATTTAGCAGAACAATTCCTCAAAGTTGTCTTTCTTCCCTAAGGTTTCCCATGAACACTTTGCAACACACTGCAAAACTATGATTTTCTTTTAACCGAGATCCAGAATAAACCCAAAAATGCATTCTATACTATTCTTTTTATGACTACAGAAAAGAGTGAGACACTGTGGCTGACTAGGGTTACTCACCTCCTTCCCTCAGGCCTTGTTACTTAAGAGAATTTTTTTTCAGATCCCTTTCACTGCCTCTGAAATGGAGGTGAATAGTCATGTAATACTTTCAAAAGCCTTTTGCTACTGTGTGCATCTAAAGTCCTTGAGAAACAATACTCTTCTCTCCAGCACTGGGGAGAATTTTGTCCCCTGAGATTAATCTTAGAGGGAAATGAAATAAACAGGTAACTCTGGAGAGTGAAATGTGATGGCTTAAGGCTAAGAATTTACTGTGTTGGAGACTTTCCTCTGACTGGTTTCTAGTATCTTTTGTAGAACAATGGAGTTCAGATTGGACTATACAAAAGCCCTCTGGCTCCTAACTCTAATGCAACATATGGTATTATGAGCTCAGCACAGAGATATGTTTTTCTTTCCTTAATCCTCCCAGTAGGACTAAATTCCAAGGGTGGGATTGCAAAAAAAGGGGGAGGAAAGTAGAGAAATGCAAGTAGGCAATAAAAGTGGAAGCAGGACTTTCCAATGGGATGGCTGAGAAGGTAGTGAGATAATCACTAAATATGAAACCTGAAAATTATATATTACTGATAGAACCTTTGGGGGAAAAAATCAACTAAGGATCTCTGTCTGACTCCACTCAGCATCAGTTTGCCCAGTCTTTACAATAGTTTGGGAGTTTAGCTTATTGTCTATCCCACATTATGGGTATCAATTTTTTTCCCCTTTTCCTCTTTTTTGGAGACAATCAGGGTTAAGTGACTTGCTCCTGGTCACACAAATAGTATACATCTGACGTCAGATTTAAACTAAGGTCCTCTTGACTTCAGGGCTGGTTGCTTAATCTTGTACCACCTAGTTGCCCCTAGGAAATTTTTATCATTTTTATCATCTCAGTGTCATTCATTTTGTCCATTATCTGCTTTTCAGTATCAATTACTTATTTTTAAAGTCCTGAATTGAGTTGTTTCAACTGTATGCCATAAAATAAATAAGTCTTAAGTATATGTGTAGAAGTTAGATAAGTCTTATAGATGCCCATAAAACATCAGTTTGGGTACCAAAATCATATATAAGTCAGAGAGTTTAGGGAAAAGAATTTTAAAGATCATCTAATCCAATCTGCTCTTTTTTATAGATAAGGAAATTGAGGCTCAGAGAAAGGTAAAATGATTTCCACAAGATCGCACAGGTACTAACTAGTAGATAAATCAGATTTTCACTGAAAGACCTATTTCTTGGTTAATATTACTTTCTGCAGTACCACATCACTTTCTGCATCCAGGTTGCATCTATCCCAAACACTTGTGCCTTAAAATTATTATTTGGCTATGTTGTCTTTAAAATTACTTGTCTTGTAAGGGTTTTTTGTTTGTTTGTTTTTACCATTTTGTGCTGTGAGCTCCTTTGGCAGTCTGATAAAGTTTATAGACTTTTTATCAGTATAATGTCTTAAAATGCATAAAATAAATAAAACTACAAAGAAAAACAATATTATAATATAGTTATCTTTTATCTAGCTAGCTAGCTATCTTTTTTTAAAGTTCAAATACACCAAATTAAGATACCTCTGATAACAGTGACAGTAGTGATATGTTTTAGCTGGTGGAAAATTGAATAGATTCCAAAGCAATGAACTTTTCATCTCCCCATGGCACTGTTCTGGTTAGGACTTGGGGTCTGGTACCATAACATCCATCAAGGATTCAAAGGTCAAGGACTTTAGACACATATAGGAGCAAAAGGCCTTTGAAAATACTATATAATTGATGGATTGATGGATCATCAATAAAGACCTTTCAATCTAGTGCTATGTCCATATACATGAATAAATCTTGCACAGAAGATTTGTCCAGCATATGGGAAGATTTCTCCAGGTCTTTTAGTTATTTGTGTATATCAGTACAGCCCTTAAGCTGTCCATCTGTTATTTCTTGCTCTGGCAATTTAACAATTGACCTGATTATACTGATTATTCATTTCCTTGAAGGTATCTTTTATCATACTTTTTGCTTGCCTTCCAGCCCTCACCTTTCTCTCCCTCCCTATTGGAAATTTGGACTCTGCCTTTGGGAAGGTGGGCTCTGATAATTGAAATGATACCTTGTTTTCCCTGGAACCAGGAGTCTACATAATTGTGTTTTATTTCCATCTCTATGTTATGGCACAGTTTGCATTTCTCCCCTCTTGAAGTTCCCCCATACTTCAATAGAACATAAACCCCCTAAATGCAGAGACTGTCTTGGATCTAACCCTAGTAAATAGTAAGAACTTAATTTTCTTTATGTGTGTCTGTCTCTGTCTTGTCTCTCTTTGTGTGTGTATATGTTTGTCTATCTGTCTCTATTTTACATTCTCTAGATCTTTCAGATAATTTTGAAACTGTCCTTCAGTTAACAGATATTTGTTAAGACTTTACTGTGTGGTAGACATTATACTAAGAGCTGAAATGGAAAATGTGTGGTCTATTGTAAGAATATTGTTTGTGAAAACCTGCCTACTCCCTATCAATTTCTTCACTGAGGATTCTGTTGATGAATGCATAAATGAATTTCATATTTTATTTTGATGGGAAAGGAGTCATTTAGCTAAAAAGATGTTAATATTCTTTCGGTCATTTTTCTTTGTTTTAATAAGGTCTCTATTTTTTTCCTTGTCATTGGTAACTTTGTCTTTTAAGTTTCTAAATGGTACTAAGAATAGAATATTGGACCTGGAGTCAAGAATACCTGAGTTCAAATACTGCTTTAGACATTTATTTTAACTTCTAGCAAGTAATTTAGCCTCTCTTAGCCTCAGTTTTCTCATCAAGAAATGGGGATAATGAGGATTTCCAGGGAGCCAAGATGGGAGAGTGAAAACGTGACTCTCTGCATCCTCCTCCAATCTTCTCTCAAACCAACAATAAAATAAGCCTCTGAACTGATCTTCAGGTAAACGAATCCAGAAATATTTGGACACTGCTTTCTGAAGAACTTCATATCAGGTGTGTTTAACTCGGACAGAGGGATAAACAGTTTACTCGGTTGTAGGCCAGAAATGAGGGTGGGACTCAGCTCAACCTGGCAGAAATTCCAAACTCCAAACTTCAAACACCTGGAGTTTATCTGAGGTACTCGGGACACTCTGCCCTGACTGAGGGCAGGTGTTCTGGCAGACTTGCCTTGTTTAAGGAGTAAGTCAGACTTAGTCCTAGCCCCCACCGGCCCAGCACCTTAAGTTAATTCACCCAATTGCCCCAGGGCAAAGAACTTCAGCCCCCGGTTTTTTCTCCGAGCCTTAAAGAGACATCCACACTGTCTAAAAAAAATGAAGAAGCAAAAGAGAGCTCTCACCATACACAGCTTTTATCGAGAGAAAGAAGGGATGACCCCAGATCCTGAGGTTCCTTTAGACAAAACCCAAGAGGAAGTTATTAAGGACCATCACTGGTCCCTTTTTCAAAAGGCCTTTCTGGAAGATTGCTTAAAGAACCTCATAAAAGAGCTGGAGGATAAATGGGAAAATAAATTGAAATCAGTGCAAGATGGACACAATATCTTGCAAGAAGGATATGATGCCCTGCAAAGGAAATATGAAAAAGACATCAATTTATTGAAAAATAAAATTAGTGAAGTGGGAAAAGACAATAATGCACTGAAAAATAAAATTAGTGTAGTGGAAAAAGAGTGCAATGAACAAAAAATTCAATTGGCCAGTTACAAAAGGAACTTAAAAAGGTAACTGAAGAAAACAACACTTTAAAAATAAGAATAGAACAAATGCAAGTGAATGACTCAATAAGACTTCAAGAATCAGTCAAACAAAAACAAAAAAAAATGAAAAATTAGGAGAAAATATGAAATATCTCCTAGGAAAAACAACTGACTTGGAAAATAGATCTAGGAGAGACAATCTAAGGATTATTGGACTTGCTGAAAGCCATGATGAAAAAAAAAGAATCTAAACACTATCTTCCAGGAAATCCTGAAAGAAAACTGCCCTGAGATTGTAGAATCAGAAGGCAAAATCACCATTGAAAGAATTCACCAATCACCTCCTGAAAGAGAGCCCAAAATTAAAACCCCAAGGAATATCGTGGCTAAATTTCAGGACTATAGCACCAAGGAACAGATTCTGCTAGCAGCTAGAAAGAAACAATTCAAATACTGAGGATCAATAATGAGAATAACACATGATCTGTCAGCCTCCACATTGAAGGATTGAAGGGCCTGGAACCAGATATTCCGAAAGGCAAAGGAACTTGGATTACAACCAAGAATAACCTATCCAGCAAGAATGAGCATCATCCTCCAGGGAAGAAGATGGTCATTCAATGATATAGGTGAATTTCAACTATTTCTAATGAAAAGACCAGATCTGAACAAAAAATCCGACCTCCAAACAGAGAACTCAAGAGATGCATAAAAAGGTAAAAAGAAAAGGACTCTTGAGAACTTTATTTCTACTATGGGGATACTTAAAGTTGGGGGTATAATTAACTAGATATTACTTTGATAATATGAAAAAGAAAACTAGAGGGGAAAGGTTGTCATACTGGGGAAAAGAGGGAAAAAGTGGTAAAATAAGATCTAAAAAAAAGGAGGTAAAAACAAGGTAAAATCTCTTGAAGAGGCAAAGAAAACCCAATATAATTGAGAGAAAGAGGGGAGGGAGATGAGCATTGTGTAAATCTTACTCTCATCAGGTTAGGTTCTAAAAGTGTATATCAGACACTTGATTTCACATAGAAACTGGTCTGTTGCTAGAGGGAAGTGGGAAGGAAAGGAGGAAAAGTAAGGGACAAACTAATAGAAGGGAAAATAGAAGAATCAGGGGAAAGGAGTAAAAACAGGGGGAGGGGATCTAAAGGGTGGTGGATTGTTTGGGGGAAGAGGTCATCAAAAGCAAAATACTGAGGAGGGGGGAAGGGAGAAAGGGGAAAGGAAAGGGAAAAACATAACTTGGGTAAATAAGATGGCAGGAAATAAAGAATTAGTTATTCTAACTGTGAATGTGAATGGGATGAACTCTCCCATAAAGCGGAAGCAGATAGCAGACTGGATTAAAAATCAGAATCCCACAATATGTTGTCTACAAGAAACTCATCTAAAACATAGTAACGCATATAGGATGAAGGTAAAAGGCTGGAGCAGAACCTATTATGCTTCAGGTGAACAAAAAAAAAAGCAAGGGTAGCAATCCTTATCTCAGATCAAGTAAAAGCCAAGATAGATCTAATCAAAAGAGATAAGGAAGGAAACTATTTTATTAAAGGGTACCATAGATAATGTATCAATATCAATACCAAATATATATGCACCAAGTTCACTATCATCCAAATTCCTAGGGGAGAAATTAAGAGAGATGCAAGAAGAAATAGATAGCCAAACTAAACTAGTGGGGGATCTCAAACTTGCTCTCTCAGAATTAGATAAATCAAACCACAAAATAAACAAGAAAGAAACTAGGGAGGTAAACCAATTATTAGAAAAGTTAGGTATGATAGATCTATGGAGAAAGTTGAATGGAGACAGTAGGGAGTTTACTTTTTTCTCAGCAGTCCATGGAACTTATACAAAAATTGACCATGTGTTAGGGCATAAAAACCTCAAAATCAAATGCAGAAAGGCAGAAATAGTAAATGCATCTTTTTCAGATCATGATGCAATAAAAATCACATGCAATATAAGGCCAGGAGAAAAAATAGAGAAAGAAAAGATCAATGAAATGGGCTTATTATTAAAAAAAAAAACTAGAAAAAGAACAAATTAAAAACCCTCAATTAAATACCAAATTGGAAATTCTAAAAATAAAAGGAGAAATTAATAAAATTGAAAATAAGAAAACTATTGAATTAATAAATAAAACTAAGAGTTGGTTCTACGAAAAAACCAACAAAATAGATAAGCCTTTAGTTAATTTGTTAAGAAAAAGGAAAGAGTAAAATCAAATTGTTAGTCTCAAGAATGCTAAGGGAGAACTTTCCTCCAATGAAGAGGAAATTAGAGCAATAATTAGGAGTTACTTTGCCCAACTTTATGCCAGTAAGTTTGATAATCTAAATGAAATGGAGGAATATCTACAAAAATATAGATTGCCCAGGTTAATAGAAGAGGATATAAACTACTTGAATAGCCCCATATTAGAAAAAGAAATAGAACAAGCTATTAACCAACTCCCTAAGAAAAAAATCTCCAGGGCCAGATGGATTTACATGTGAATTCTACCAAACATTCAAAGAACAATTAATTCCAATACTATACAAACTATTTGAGAAAATAGGGACAGAAGGTATACTGCCAAAATCCTTCTATGAGACCAATATGATGCTGATAGCTAAACCAGGTAGGATGAAAACAGAGAAAGAAAACTACAGACCAATTTCCCTAATGAATATTGATGCAAAAATTTTAAATAAGATATTAGCAATGAGATTACAGAAAGTCATCCCCAGGATAGTACACTATGACCAAGTAGGATTTATACCAGGGATGCAAGGCTGGTTCAATATTAGGAAAACTATCAGCATAATTAATTATATTAATAACCAAACTAAAAACCATATGATTATCTCAATAGATGCAGAAAAAGCCTTTGATAAAATCCAACACCCTTTCCTATTAAAAACATTAGAAAGTATAGGAATAAATGGACTTTTCCTTAAAATGATCAGTAGCATCTATTTAAAACCATCAGCAAGCATCATATGTAATGGAGACAAACTAAAACCATTCCCAATAAGATCAGGAGTGAAGCAAGGCTGCCCACTGTCACCATTATTATTTAATATTGTATTAGAAATGTTAGCTTTAGCAATAAGAGAAGAAAAAGAGATAAAAGGAATCAGAGTAGGTAATGAAGAAACCAAATTATCACTCTTTGCAGATGACATGATGGTATACTTAGAGAACCCTAGAGACTCAACTAAAAAACTACTAGAAACAATTCACAACTTTAGCAAAGTGGCAGGATTCAAAATTAATCCACATAAACCATCAGCATTTTTATATATTACCATCAAAATTCAGCAGCAAGAGATACAAAAAGAAATTCCATTCCAAATAATGGATGACAGGATAAAATATTTGGGAATCTATCTGCCAAGGAAAAGTCAGAAACTATACGAACTAAACTACAAAACACTTTCCACACAAATAAAATCAGACCTAATCAACTGGAAAAACATTAAGTGTTCATAAGTAGCCAAACGAATATAATAAAAATGACAATACTACCCAAACTAATCTACTTATTTAGTGCCCTACCAATCAAACTCCCAAGAAATTATTTTATAGATCTAGAAAAAATAGTAGCAAAGTTCATTTGGAAGAATAAAAGGTCAAGGATTTCAAGGGGATTAATGAAAAAAAGGCAGATGAAGGTGGCCTTGCTGTACCAGATCTAAAACTATATTATAAAGCAGCGGTCATCAAAACCATTTGGTACTGGCTAAGAAATAGAGCAGTCGATCTGTGGCATAAGATAGGTTATTAGGACAATCTAGGCAATAACTTTAACAATTTAGTGTTTGATAAACCCAAAGACCCCAGCTTTTGGGATAAGTACTCACTATTTGGCAAAAACTGCTGGGAAAATTGGAAACTAGTGTGGAAGAAATTAGGGCTTGACCCATACCTACCACCACCAAGATACCAAGATAAGATCTAAATGTGTTCAAGATCTAGATATAAAGAGTGATATAGTAAGTAAATTAGAGGAATGTAGTATAGTTTACCTCTCAGACTGTGGAGATGGAATAAATTTATGTCCAAAGAAGATCTGGAACTCCTAATTGAACACCAGTTAGATAATTTGGATTATATTAAGTTAAAAAATTTTTGTACAAACAAAACTAATGCAGACAAGATTAGGAGGGAAGCATCAAATTGGGAAATCATCTTTACATTTAATGGTTCGGATAAAGGCCTCATTTCTAAAATATATAGAGAATTGTCTTATATATGTAAGAATTCAAGCCACTCTTCAATAGATAAGTGGTCAAGGGATATGAACAGACAATTTTCAGATGATGGAATTAAAACCATCTCTAGTCATATGAAAAGTTGATCCAAATCACTATTGATCAGAGAAATGCAAATTAAGACAACTCTGAGGTACCACTACACACCTGTGAGATTGGCTAAAATGACAGGAAAAGTTAACGATGAATGCTGGAGGGGATGTGGGAAAACTGGGACACTAATACATTGTTGGTGGAACTGTGAACGGATCCAACCATTCTGGAGAGCAATTTGGAACTATGCTCAAAAAGTTATCAAACTGTGCGTACCCTTTGACCCAGCAGTGTTTCTATTGGGCTTATATCCCAAAGAGATCTTAGAGGAGGGAAAGGGCCCCACATGTGCAAGAATGTTTGTAGCAGCCCTTTTTGTAGTGGCTAGTAACTGGAAACTGAATGGATGCCCATCAATTGAAGAGTGGCTGAATAAATTATGGTATATGAATGTTATGGAATATTATTGCTCTGTAAGAAATGACCAGCAGGACGATTTCAGAGAGGCCTGGAGAGACTTGCATGAACTGATGCTGAGTGAAACAAGCAGAACCAGGAGATCATTATACACAGCAACAACAATATTACATGATGATCAATTCTGATGGACATGGCTCTCTGCAGCAAAGAATTGTCTCAAACTAGTTCCAATTGTGCCCTGAAGAAAAACATATACACCCAGAGAGAGGGATATGAAATATGGACCACACCATAACATTTTCATGCTCTCTATTGAGGTTTGCTTGCATTGTGTTGCCTTTCTCTGATTTTCTTTTTTTTCTTGTAGATAGGATTTTTCTTGCACAACTTGTCAAGTATTTCAACATTGGTAACATGTAGTGGACTTCCTGCCATCTAGGGGAGGGGAGGGAACTGGGGGTAAAAGTTGTAATGGAAAGCTTTGTAAAGATCAATCCTGGGGAACTACCCATACATATGTTATACAAATAAAAAGCTTTAATAAAAAATAAATAAATAAATAAATAAAAATATGTTGATAGAAAAGAGATTGAAACTATTAAAAAAAAAAGAAATGGGGATAATAATACTCTCTACTCTGAGGGTTGTTGTAAAACTCAAATGAGATTATATATGCAAGGTGCTTTATAGACCTAAAGTTATATAAATGCTACTTTCTCCTTTTCTTCAGGTGACTTGTGAATACCCTCAGAATTGTATTATCTCTAATACTGAGCCCTATCTATTTTTGGATTTACCTACCCACTTTTCCTAATTTTTGTTCTATCTCTTCAGGAAAAACACCTAAGACACTAGGATATGGGAGTCCAAGCATGGTAACTCTACAGTCTTTGAAAGTGAAACAGTTTGTCATAAAAAAAAAAAAATCTTTTCAGATTTTTTCCATTTTTCTTCTGTTTGCTGTCCACATTCCATTTTCATCTTTATAATGCCTCAGGGTAACTTTGCTTAATTGACGCCAGTGATTCTCTTTGTCTTGAGTGGTGACACCACTTATAATCATCATTCCTTTTTGTAGGATTTTATAAATGGATTTATGTTCTAAACTAGTATTACCTCTTGCCACCACATTTTGCTTGGCAAGTAAGCAAAAAATGTTTTCTGACAAAAGGAGATTTTTAGGTGTTTTCCTTGTTATATAACAATTGGTTTACATAAGTGAAATTTATGGCATTTTTTTTTCTTTTTCTCTTTTTGGAGGTAATCAAGGTTCAGTAACTTGCCAACTTTCATACAGCTAATACACAATCTGGCATCGGATTTGAACTTAGGTCCTTCTGATTTCAGTGCTAGGTGCTTAATCCTGTGCCAGCTACCCCTAGGAAATACTTATAATTTTGTCATGTCAATGTTATTCATGCTGTCCATTATCTACATTTCATTATTAATTATTTTTAAAATTCTGAATTGCTTCAATTGTATGCCATATATATATATGTATGTATATATGCTATTATCCTTTCTTTGAATAATCACTAGAAGAATGTTGGCGTTAAAAATTAGAGAAATGATTATTAATAACCAATGATTTAGGAAGAGCCAGAGTTCTCCCCCTATTCCTAAAATCTTCATTTCAAGGCTCAGTCTCTGAAGCACAGAAGTAATGATAGCAGATAGCATTCAACCTTACAAGGAATTAATCTGAAGTGAAACTTCCAGTCCCTTGTTCTGCTCAGGCTTGGAGAGGGGATATAAGATTTTAGGGTTGATTTGGAACTAAGTGACAGATCAAAGTTATGTCCACTAACCTCTCATTAGAATAGATCCATCTCTCATTATAATATTCAATCTCTCTCATTAATTATTACTCAATCAGAGTTGATTACCACCCTCAGGAACATCTACTCTTCCAAAAGCCCACTGCCATGATTGGTCTAGGCATTCAAAAATGTCACCGCTCTATTTTAGTGGTAACTAAATTATAAAATGATTAATTGCCCAAAAATTATATCTGTGAACTTTTAACACATCACAGAAATATGCTTTCTTGCAATTTTTAGGAGTAATTTGGCATCATTGAAAGTTCTTTGTGTTTTCTTAATGCTATTCATTCTTTCTCCCATTCAGTTTGGATTCCACCTCATTGCCTATCCCATACATAAGTACAAATATATTAACTCACTGACCTGCCCAGTTAGATGCATGCTAAAGCCTATGACAAAAGGTATTCTTGATCAGTTTTATTTTTCCTGTGCATATTATATAATTCCTTATATTTTGTGAGATCAATTTATTTAAATGAATTTCACTGAAGAATCTCCCTATATACTTTTAAAAATCAAGGAAAAAAATTAACATTTGTATCTGTGGTCCTCACATGATACGTGTTATATTTTGGGAGGCTTTTAACCTTTCTAGTTCATTGTTCCTACCTGGAAAATTAGGGATCTGTATTATGTGATAACACCCATTGGTTTGTCCCTTTCTCTCCATTAAGACAATCTATTTATAAGATCAAAGAATTTTAAAAGTTTACTAATAAATCAGATAAAACAAAATCCAAAATAGAACTTTTTGAAGCTATTCATGCCCAACATTTATCAGTCCTATTCCAGAGACTTGTATAGTATTAGTCACTTGGAGCAGAAAAATATGGCAAAAACACAGGCAGCCCACAACACTCCTAGGCATGGTCTAAGCCTGATTAAAATGCAATTGGGAAATACTTAACAACACATATAAAAATATGATAAAACAGCTACTATTAACATAATATAGCATATTATAATAACATCATAATGTAAGTCAATTTATGACCTGAAAGGATATTTATTTATGGTTTGGTGATCCCCATTTCTGTTTGAGTTTGAGAGCACTGACTGGAGTGCCATGTGAGGTATGGCTTCCAGGTGGTATTGTGTGGTACCCTAATGCAGCTCTCTGCAATTGCCAACATGTGGCATCTACAATTGTCTCCATTGCAACCTTCATATCTTCCAGAAATTGATGCCATTTCCTCTTGTAGGTCTCTATGGCTCTGTTACAGCTCTCCATAGTTTCCAGTAGGTAGAGTAGAGTGATGGACTTCTCTAGACTCTTTCATGTTATGGTAGTTCTCCATGGTTCACAGCAGGTGGCATCAATAGCCCCTTTCCAGAAGAAAAAAACTCTGCTTCTTTATCCCATTTCCATATATAAAGGAAAATATTTCAGTTTTTTGGAAGGAAACAAAGGTTTTTTCTTCACATAGACATGAAACCTTTCCTTTTTGTGCCAGTGGTCTTTGGCTTCCCACATAAATTAACTCAGAGTTTTGGAACAGACCCCGCCTCCTCATTTATGTGCTGTTCCCCACTTTCAACACAAAGCTGGGGCAGAGTTCCCCAAATCCTGGATGCTGTCTATATTCTTTAACAGTTTCAGTATTTCCCATAATTCAAAAAGCTTAGCAATTTCTTCAGAATTCTCTCTTAAATTCTTCAAGTCCTTCTAGGCAAATGAGTAATATTATTCAAACTACCGGAGGCTGTTTGCTACTACCTCTAGAAAAGTAAAGTACATACAAAGTTAGAGTTTAGGATCTAGGAAAGAAGAAAAATAAAATGAACAATCCTTCCTACACTGATTTCTCTTTTCTTTCCCTGTTTATTCTTTTCTAAATCTCTTTCTTCTCTCATTTCTATCTTCTCTTCCCTTTCTCTTAAGTCTGTTAGTAATTTCTAAGTGTATTATTTAGAATCATTGGAAGAACTCAAAAGCAAAAGAAATTATCAACTCCTGGTCTAAACTCCTCCACCCGAGGTTTATGTGAACTGGTGCCCTCTTCTCATGAGAATTTCTGACTTCCAAACTGTTTCAGAACTTTATAATATAAAGGTTAATGGTCTGCCCAGGACTATTTCAATGAAACCCATCTTAGCTCCTGAACTTACTTTCACTGCCTGAGCTGAAGCTTCTTTGTCTCAGTTACCCTCATAGTGAAGGGCAAAGTCAAGACACATAGAGTTGGTACAAATTGAAACTATAATGAAATGCTATTGTCACCAGCATTGTTCAGAAGACAGAAGAGCATGAGTGACAAAGAGGAATGAGCACTTTCTCATTCAGAGAGTCAGATTGTAATCCCAGATGTACTCCTCACTGACTTTTAGGTCAAATCCCTTGACCCCTCAGGAACTCAGGTTTTGTTCAATTGTAAAATGAGATTTTACTAGAAAAGGGTTCTTAACCTGTGGTCCACAGAAGCATCCATGGTTTAGATTTCAAGGGATCTGTGAACTGGAACTAGGAAAAAAATACATCTTTATTTTAATGGAATTGGTTTCCTTTATAATCCTACATATTTTACAAATTTAATAACATGATTCTGAGAAAGGATCTATAAACTTTACCAAACTGTCAGAGTTCAGGACCTCCAAAAGGTTAAAACCTCTTATGTTAGATGAGCTCTAAGTTCCTTCTAACTCTAACAATCTATGAAAATGTGGCCTATACTTGCATATAAAATGGAAAGGTTTTGGAGGGAGAACAATTTTATATTTAGGAATACTGACTTAATGTTGCTCTGAAGTGTGTCTTTTACCAATATCTTGGATAAAGTATACAAGGAATATTTAACAAATTTCAAAACTGGGAAAAATAACATACATATAGATACTTTTCCTGAAGTATGTGCATGGGTTAAAATTCTCTTTCAAGTATAGTCGTACCTGGGCATTTATCTGCTTTGAAATTCATCATATTTGCTATTTTATACATTTTGTAGAAAAAAAATGCTTCAGCCCTTGATGCTTGTAATACTGGAAGGGGCACAGAGCAACCAGTGTGCTCAGTAGGAAGAGGAACAGCAGAACCAGGACTAATAGTGGTGGAGTGAAGAGCAGCAGCAGGACCCTTGGAGGAGGTGGCAATAACAGTGGTAGTGGCAAAGAACCAGGACTCCAAGTAGCCCCAAGCTCCAGGCCAGGGGCTCCCTGGGGAGCAGAGGGACTGGGGACCAGAGCTTCACCTCCACATCGAGCATTTCCTCTCTCTTCCTTATAAGGAAGCTTGGATAGCATGGAGCAGGATGAGAGTATAAAGATTGTAGTTTTTTTCTGAAAATGATTTGGGTCAAGAAGGGAGGAACCTGGCTGGGCTGGGTTCTCTCCAGGCCCTGTGGGGAACTGGATAGAGAGGGACGATTAGGCTGCAGATTGGAGATGTACTCCTCATCAGAAAAATTCATTCCATACTCATTGTTTTTGCCACTTGACCTGACTTCTGGAACCAAATAACAATGTGTAACAAGGGACCACTCTAACTGGGACTGACCTTATTGACTTGAACCAGTGGGCAGAAGCAAAGTGTGGTTCAGGTACTATTGCAATGGGAATAGAAATGTGGATGGTTTGGCAAATCAAGAAATGAAGAGCCTATCTACCCAAATCATTTCTGAAATTCTCAGTAATCACTATTTAAATGTCCAAGAGGTTAATGTGAACAAAAGCTGATTTTGTCAGACAGACAAAAAGTTTGTCTTTTTCTGGTGATTTATTTATTTTATAAGTAATGAATTTTAAATACTCCACATGTAATGAAGTTTTAGTATTCTACTTAGAAGATAGAATTAGGATTCAAAAAAATATCAACATGTTAGAATGTTGCACTGAATCTAATGTAGGGCACAGGGTATGTGTGGATATGTGATGGCTATGTAGGTTATATGTGTTCACATAGGTTTCATTAGATATAGTTCAAAAGATGGCATGAATAGATATCTCTAGAGGAACTTTTCACTCCTCTTTTCCAGGGCAAACTTTCATCATTTCCAGGAGGGGAAATAGGAGTTTGCTGCCACAAGGCCACTTACTCTGCTCTCCTCACAGAGAGGGTTGCAGGCTAGAATTTTATCTATCTACCGACCTAAAAATTGTTGGTCTAAGGCAGGAGTGGGGAAATTTTTCTGTTAAGGATTATTTATAACATTATTCATGGACTATACAAAATTATCAACTTATAGAACTCAAGCAGTAAGAGGTTGTTTGTTGTACCTAGCTTTCAGTTCATCATTACCTATGGTTGCCTTTGCAAGCTATATGGTTTAGGGACCAGATGTCTCCTACCCTGGTCTAAGGGGAAATGAATTTTAGGTTTAAGCTGATCTTCTGATCACTATCCCTTAACGGGGAAGAAGTTGTCCAAGTTGCAAATGGCCAGGTCTTAACTCCCTTGTCACCATATGCCATTTAAACAAAGACCATATTTAGTGAAAAAGAAATAAACCCATTATCCAAGGCAATAGTTAACAGAAGTCAGAAAAGTTATACAAATGATAATGTCAGACAATACAGAGTGAATGAGCTCTTAACCTGAGAGTGAAAAACAAAAGAGGAAGAGAGAAACAAAGGGAGAGACAGAGAGAGACAGAGACAGAAACTGACTCACACTCACCCTGGGAAATTTCCAGTTTCTAATATGATAAGCCTTCACCCTGATCAAGGTACTGGATTCTTCATATGTTGTCTTCTTCCTAGAATTTTTCTCTCCCTTCAGGGGTCTCTTCCTGAGGAGAATATGGAACTATATGCTTTCTTTATTAAAGTTGGAATCCCAGAAGACCAGATTTTTTTCCTTTTCCCTAGCTCTTACCAAATTCATCCTTCATTCTGGCATGAATCATTGAATGATCTATCTCTATAAATGAAGAAAATCTTATGAAAATGGTTTAATAGTTTTAAGTTCCTGGTTATACCAATAAGATGAATTTAATAAGGATAAATGTAAAGTCTTACCCTTGGTAATTATTGGCCATATTGAAAAATATAACAAATATAAAATAGGATAGGCCAGACTGATCTGGAAAAAGATTAGAGGAGTGATTTTCAAACTCAATAGTCATTAATAGTATGATAAGCAGCATAAATGAATGCCATCTTGGGCTTCATTGAGTAGCTAGTATGTCAGCTTTGCTGTACTCTAAACACCAATTAGAAGATGTCTAGATTATTGTGGTCTGTTTGGGGGTATTGGATGTTAAGAAAGACTTTAAATGCTCTAAAATGTTCAGAGGAGGACAAACAGAATGGTGAGAGGCTTCAAGTTCATGCCTTATCAGGATTTGTTTAAACACCTAAAGAGGTTTAGCCTAGAGACTTGAGGGAGGGACTTCCATTGCTGACTTCAAATATTTGGAGGGAATTCACATGGAAAGAGGAATAGATTTCTGCCAGAAGGCAGAGCTAGGAGCATTGGAGAGGATTTACAAATTGACAGATTTAGGCTTGACATAAGAACAAACTTATTTAAAGATTAGAACAATAAACAAGTTCTATGAAATGGACTACCTTAGAGTTAATTTCCTCCCACTTTACTTTGATCCATTCTTCTTTTTCTAAATCTCTTTCTTCTCTCTTATTTCCATGCTCTCTTGCCTTTATCTTATCTATCAGTATTCTCCAAGGTCTTTGAGCAAAACCTGATTGATCCCTTGTTGGGTATTAAGAGGAAATTGCTTTTCAGGTATAGGTTGGACTAGACAGCTTCTTAGGTTCCTTCCCCAGGGAATTCTGTGATATATGAGTTGTTGTGCCATAGAAGAAAATGGCACCGAAAGTTTTTCTTTCTGGGTAACTACCATGGATTGAAACAATAATTTTTCTGAAGTGTGTGTGTGAATTAAAATTCTCTTTCAAGTAACTGGGACTGACCTCATTTACCTGGCCCAGTAGAGGATAAGCTAGAAGTGTAGGACAGATACTATTGCAATGAGAATAGATCAAGTTATGAAGAATCTATTTACCAAGTTCATTTCTGAAATTCTCCACCAAAGAAACCAACAATCACTGCCTTAATGTCCAAGAAGATAATGTGGAGAATATTGGTTTGTCACATAAAACAACAAAAGTTTGTGGGTTTTTTTCTGATGGTTTTTAAATAATGAATTTTCAGTAATCCAGTAATGAGGTTTTCAGTGTTCTACTTAGTGAATAAGGTCGAGTGCCAGAGATGAAGGAACCCAAGGAAAAGCCCATGCTGTATAATCCCTCTCCTGTATTTTTCTTTTGATTTTCAATGCTCAACTTATAATATTGAATTTGTAGACTGGAGAGGGATGGAGGAATTCAGTACAATTATAAATATTCTCTCTCTCGCTTTTATTTTTCTTTCTTTCTTTTCTTCCTTAAACCTGATTAAAATAGGCATATCCTAGCAAGGAAGTTCAGACAATTTACTGAGATAGCTTATTGTCTTTCCATGTATTTTAATGGACTATCACAAAGGTTGTTGTTTGTCCTTTAAGAGGACCATGACATCAGGGAGGTAATGTCATGACATGTAAGTGAACTGGATTTAAATGAGGGAGGGTTGTGCAAGGTCACCAGCCTCACTTTTCCCTCCAGAGCCATCTGGCTTCAGTGGGAAAATATACATTAGGATGACTGAAGATGGCCCTGGATGAAATGGGAGACCTTGGCCTTTTTCAGCTAAGGTCTTCAACAGGTCTCAATTAAGATATCTTGGAGTTTACTGGCTAAATTTTTTTCTTAAGAATCAGGCCTTAAACCAAAACCAATCTGATTCTAATTGTTCACCAATAGGTCCTAGGTCAAGCCCCATTTGGTCCTGATTGACTCAAATTGAATGTAAATAGCAGTCATTTCTGCTTTGGCCAGAAATCCTGAGGGTCTTCCCCTCTCAGATTCATTTATTCATTTACTTATTTATTTAAATTTTTTGGAGTAGGTGAAAGATGAGATTCTTTGCCCTAGTTACTATCTAGCTTTAATCACTAATTGGATGCTACCTTCTCCCAAATTTAGTAAGTTCTAGTTTCTTCCACCTGCAGCATTCACTAAATGATCATATAGCTAAGGTAATTATATACATGAAGAGAGATGAATCAGAATATATGTGAAGTGGAGGCAAAGAGAATATTTATAGGTGAGAGGAACTAATCAAATACAATAATAGTGATTTTTCTAAGCACAGGAGGCAGTAAGAACTTCCTGCCTATATACTGAAGAAGAATAATTCACTGAGTTCAATCCTTAGTTCATACAGAAGCTGGGATGGGGATGAGGGGGATAGGGATGAATAACATTTTTAGGTGTTCTCTCATTCAAATAGTTATACTTCATAATACCAGATCCACACCTCCAACAGCAGGCTCTGTGGACTTCTCTCTGAATATAAGCCCTAGGGAGAAATACTAAAGTACTGTCTGAGGAACTGAAGGGACCCAGACTTGTCAAGATGAAAGCTTGTGTGGCATTCAAACTCTATAGGTATCCTCTCTCTGTCTCTCTCTGTTTCTCTGTCTCTGTCTCTCTCTCTCTCTGCCTCTCTGTCTGTTTGTCTGTCTCTTTATCCTTTCTCTTTCTCTCTCTCTCCGTCTCTCTCTGTTTCTCTGTCTCTCTGCCTGTCTGTCTGTCTCTCTCTCCTTTCTCTCTCTCCCATCCACAGTAATGACTGTGATTCAAAAACTGTTATATACATGGATGTTAAGCCTGTAGACTTCCCCCTCCCAAAAAAAGTGGTACTGTTAATCCTGGAATAGCTTCAAAACACAAAAGCTAATTGTGTACCATCCTGAAAGAAAGTATGCATGAGGATTAGACTAGCTTCCTACATCAGACTGGGCATACTCTCATGCTAGACCAAATACAAGCAATTTCCTTAGAGAAGAAAGACTACAAATGTTCCATTCTATTTCCTGAAAAAAAAAGTACATTAAAAAACAGGTCCTCAATGGGTCAATATTTCATAATCCAATTTCTAATATAAATAAGGATGGGCCTATAACACTAGCTGTGGTTCCCATGATAAAATATGAAACTCCCACAAGGAACATGAACGATAATGGTAATAAAGTGGAAAGTGTCCTGAACAGAGAGGCAAAAAATCTCTGGATATCCTCATCTACTTTCTGGGTCTTAGGATCATGGCTCTAGATCTGGAAGACTTCAGAGACTATTTAGTCCAACTCTTATCATTATAAGCATCAAAGTAAGATTTGAAATGTCACCTGATTTTAGAATCAGGACTCTTTCCATTGTACTGGACTGTCTCTCCTGCTAGTTATGTGGTTTTGGCATTTGCTTAACTTGCTTGGCTCTCAATTTTCCCAGCTATACAAAGAAGAGTTTCAATTAGATGGTTTTTGAGACCCTTCCAATTCTAGACTAAAGGCTTAAAACTCTATGGGTCATGAGATAAAAATGGGAGCACTCTTTACCTTTGCCCCTAGAGTAAGAACTCCAGTCCTTGGTCACTTCCCAATGACACTTCTTCCATATTTCTTTACCTTGTAACAAATTTGTGAAAATTGTGATTTTTTTTTGTTACAAGGTAAAGAAATATGGAAGAAGTATCATTGGGAAGTGATAGCAACATTTTTATTTTTATGTATATATATATATATTATATATAAATATAATAATATTATATAATATGATTAATATCATAATTATAAATGTCATTGTCACTTTCCAATGACACACATAGATACATATGTGTGTATATATATCTGTGTATGTGTATTGTGAGTGTATGTATATATATATATATTACATATATATATTTATGATATTTTTTGGAGATCCAAATTCTCTCTCCCCCACCCATTGAGAAGGCAAGCAATATGATATCAATTAGCAATATTTTTAAAAAGAGCACTAATAGTACATTTTTAAGGAAAACAATCTCAATCAGAATCTGGTGCTTTCTTGTTCTGATCTCTAGGATGCTGGAGTAGATTAAATAATTTCTCTAGTTTCCTTCTGAAAATAACTCATAAAGATACATTAAACAAATTAGTTCAAAAACATTAAAAATAGGTGCTAGACCAATGGATGGAAGTTCTAGGAGGATATTTCATTCAAGGAAATTTCCTAATAATTTGAATTATCCAAAATAATGAATAAGCTACCTCTAAAAGTAGTAGGTTCCCTGTCATAAAAGTGTTCAAACAGATGATTGAATGTTATAAATAAATAATCATTTTAAAGATGTTGCTCTCAATGACTCCCTTTTCATTATAGAATCGTGGTTCACAACTCCAACAATGAGGCTTTGTGTCTTAATTTTCCTATATCCCTTCCAACATTGGTTATTTTCCTTTTCTGTCATATTAACCAATCTGATAAATATGAAGTAATAGCTCAGAATTTTTTGTTTGTTTGCAACACTCTATTCCATAGTGATTTTGAAAATTTTTTTCATATAAATATTTATAGATTTGATTTTTTTTATGTGAAAACTGTTCTTATCCTTTGACCATTATCAATTTGGGATAAAGCAGAATTGAATTACCTCACAAAAAACATGACATGAGCAAAGTTAGAGAAGCTGCACCACATGTTCATAGGGACTATTTGTGTCCAACATGGAGAAGAACATTCCAAGCTTGTATTGGTCTGATCAGCCACAGCTGGACACACTGTAACTTTACTCTAACACAGTGATGTCATTTTGGCTCTCTTTGACAATGAAGGATAACAGCTAATTAACCAAGTCTGGGATATGAATTTGCATTTTTATAAATTTCTCTCAGTTCTCTATGCATTTGAAAAATGAAGTCTTTATTAGAAAATCTTGTTGTAACAATTTTTTTCACAGTTATGATTATTGACTGTGTATTTCCCTCCATCCTATTTTTCCCCTGTAAACTTCTTTATATCCCTCTCTCTCTCCTTTCATCCTCTCCCTCCCCAAAAATGTTTTTCTTGTGTCTACCACTTCTCACAATCTATCCTCCCTTCTTTTAGCTCTCCCCCTTGTCTTATCCCTTTCCCCCCCTATTTCCCTGTAGGGTAACAGATTTCTATACCCAACTAAGGATGTATGTTATTATCTCTTTGAGCCAATTCCAACGAGAGCAAAAGTTTGAGCATTGTACAACCCTCAGTTAATGTGAAATAATTTATCTCATTCTACTTCTCCCTCTCCCTATTTCTCACTCCTTAATTTTATTTAAAAAAATTATACTATCATAGTCAACTCACAGCATGCCCTCGGTCTATGTATATTCCTTCTAACTGTTCTAATAATGATAAAGTTCTTATGAATAAATATCATTTTCCCATTTAAGAATATAAAGACTCTTGACCTTATTGAATACCTTATGATTTCTTTTTTGTGTTTATCTTTTTATGCTTCTTTTGGTCTTGTATTTTAAAGTTAAATTTCTATTCAATCTGCTGTTTTCATCAGTCCTTAATTTAATTAAATATCAACTTTCTTCCTTGAAGGACTATAGTTAGTTCTGCTGGATAGGTGATTCTTGGTTGCCTCCAGAACATCTTATTACAAACCATCTTATCCTTAAATGTAGAAGCTGTCAAGTCTCATATTATTCTGACTTTAGTCCATGGGATTTGAATTATTCCTTCCTGCTTACAATATTTTTTCTTTAACCTGGAGGCTCTGGAATTTGCCTATCATATTCCTGAGAATTATCATTTTGGGATCTTTTCAGAAGATGATCAGTACATTCTTTCTATTTCTATTTTGCCTTCTGGTTCTAAGATATGAAGGCATTTTTTTTTTGATAATTTATTGAAATGGAATGTCTAACCTCTTATTTTTGAACATGGTTTTCAGATAGTCTAATAATTCCTAATTTATCTCTCCTTGATTTATTTTCCTGATCAGTTGATTTTCTGATTAGATATTTTGCATTTTCTTATACTTTCATTCATTTGATTTTGTTTGATTGTTTCTTCAGTAATTTTTATGCCTTCTTTACCAAGTGGTTGAATCTTTGTTTTTAAAAAATTATTTTCTTGCATCAGAAATTTCTTTCCCTAATTTTTCCTCTTCCTCTCCCATTTGATTTTTTCAGTATGGTATCCCTTCCACCTCTAATTTCTTTTCCATTATTATCAAAGAAAAATCAAATTATACTGCCATTCTTTAAAGGATACCTATAGTAGGAATATAGTTCTCAAGAGTTTTCCTTTTTACCTTTTTATGTTTCTCTTGAGTTCTCTATTTGGAGGTCAAATTTTTTGTTCAGATCAGGTCTTTTCATTAGAAATAGGTGAAATTCTCCTGTATCATTGAATGACCATCTTCTTCCCTGGAAGATGATGCTCATTCTAGCTGGATAACTTATTCTTGGCTGTAATCCAAGTTCTTTTGCCTTTCGAAATATCTGGTTCCAGGCCCTTCGATCCTTCAATGTGGAAGCTGACAGATCCTGTGTAATTCTAATGACAGTTCCTCGGTATTTGAACTGTTTCTTTCTAGCTGCTTGCAATATGTTTTCCTTGGTGCGATAGTCCTGAAATTTGGCCACGATATTCCTTGGGGTTTTAATTTTGGGGTCTCTTTCTGGAGGTGATCGGTGAATTCTTTCAATGCCAATTTTGCCTTCTGATTCTAAAACATCAGGGCAATTCTCTTTCATGATTTCCTGGAAGATAGCATCCAGGTTCTTTTTTTCATCGTGGCTTTCAGGGAGTCCGATAATCCTTAAATTGTCTCTCCTGGATCTGTTTTCCAAGGCAGTTGTTTTTCCTAGGAGATATTTCATATTTTCTTCTATTTTTTCATTTTTTTGTTTTTTTTAAACTGATTCTTGAAGTCTTATTGAGTCATTTACTTCTATTTGTTCAATTTTAATTTTTAGAGTATTATTTCCTTCAGTTATCTTTTTTAGCTCCTTTTGTAGCTGGCCAATTGAATTTCTGGATTCAATGCATTCTTTTTCCATTTTGCCAGTTTTATTTTTCAGTGAATTGTTGTCTTTTTCCAATTCACCAATTTTGTTTTTCAGTGAATTGTTGTCTTTTTCCAATTCACCAATTTTGTTTTTCAGTTCACCATTTTTATTTTCCAGTGAATTGGTGATTTTTTCCAATTTACCAATTTTGTTTTTCAGTGAACTGTTTTCTTTTTCCAATTCACCAGTCCTATTTTCCAGTTTTTGATATTTCTGTTGCCCTGATCTCAATTTATTTCCCCATTCTTCTTCTAGCTCTCTTTTGAGATTCTTAATGCAATCATCCAGGTAAGCCTCCTGATAGGGAGACCAACTTAAGTCTGCCTTTGTGGCTTCATCTGGGATTGTTTTCATAATGTCAGGATCTGGGGACTGTTCTATTTTTTCTCCGTAAAAGCTTTCTATGGTGAGAGCTCTCTTCTGCTTCTTGCTCATGATTTAAAGTTGGGATATTGGTCCAAAGCCGAGAAAACTGCAACAATTTATATTTGCCCCGGGGGAGTTTGCCGAGTTGACTTCCGGTCTGAGGCTGGTCGGGCTAGATTCGCACCAGGACCACGTTTTCAGCTGTTCTCATCCACCCCCTTCCAAAGGCAGATCTGCCAAAGCACCTGCCCGCAAGCAGAGCAAAGTGGCCCAGGCGTCTCCCAGGGGCTTCCTGGGTGCCCAAAATCCGCCCCTCTATCGCAGCCCTGACTTCCGCCCCGGCTGGAGTCCGATCGCGACCAGCGGCCGATTTCCCCTGAGGCTAACCTTCTCCGGAGTTCTTTCAAGGTAGATCTTTTATAGAAGTGCGTTGTAGTCCAAATGCTTGGAGAGGACCTCACTCGGAAACCAGTTTTAAGGCTTACTTTGTCTGGGTTGGGGGAATGTCGGAGGGAGTTCACAGAGACAGCTGTCCACAGTTCGCCATCTTGGCTCCGCCCCCCCTCCCATTTGATTTTTAAAATACTTTTTGTGCTTTTCCAGGAATTGTTTTTGGCCTGAGACTAAGTCCCCTTTTTCTTTGAGGCTTGATGTTTTTTTCTGAGTTTAGGTTTTGATCTTCCCAATCAGCATAGTAACTTTCTATATCCAGGTTATTTTGTTTGTTTGTTTGGTCATTTCCTCAGACTATTTCTTTTTTTTTTTTTCATTCTTTTTTTTTTAATAAAGCTTTTTATTTACAAAACATATGAGTGATTTTTCTACATTGACCTTTGCAAAAACTTTTTTTTCCCAAGCTTTTCCCCTCCTTCCCCCCACCCCCACCCCTAGATGACAGGTAATCTAATACATGCTAAATACAATAAATTATATGACAAATACAATACATGTATACATATCTATACAGTTATCTTACTGCACAAGAAACATCAGATCTAGAAAGAGAAGAAGAAAAAACAACCTAAGAAGGAAAACAAAATGCATGGAAAAATTCACAGAAAGCGTTAAAATGCTGTGTTGTGGTTCACACTCAGTTCCCACAGGCCTCTCTCTGGATGTATATGACTATCTTCATTGCTGAACAACTGGTTTGAATCACATCATTGTTGAGGAGAACCATGTCCATCAAAATTGATCACCATATAGTCTTGTTGCTGTGTATAATGTTCTCCTGGTTCTGCTGATTTCACTCAGCATCAATTCAAGTCTCTCCAGGCCTCTCTGAAATCCTCCTGTTGGTCGTTTCTTACAGAACAATAATATTCCATAACATTCATATACCATAATTTATTCAGCCATTCTCCAGTTGATGGGCATTCTTTCAATTTCCAGTTTCTCGCCACTACAAAAAGGGCTGCCACAAACATTTTTGCACATGTGGGTCCCGTTCCCTCCTTTAAAATCTCTTTGTGATATAGGCCCAGTAGAAACACTGCTGGGTCAAATGGTATGCACAGTTTGATAACTTTTTGAGCATAGTTCCAAATTGCTCTCCAGAATGGTTGGATCCGTTTACAGTTCCACCAACAATGTATCAGTGTCCCAGTTTTCCCACATCCCCTCCAACAGTTATCATTATCATTTCCTGTCATTTTAGCCAATCTGACAGGTGTGTAGTGGTATCTCAGAGTTGTCTTAATTTGCATTTCTCTGATCAATAGTGATTTGGAGCACCTTTTCATGTGACCAGAAATAGTTTCAATTGCTTCATCTGAAAATTGTCTGTTCATATCTTTTGACCATTTATCAATTGGAGAATGGCTTGAATTCTTATATATTTGAGTCAATTCTCTATATATTTTAGAAATGAGGCCTTTATCAGAACCTTTGGATGTAAAAATATTTTCCCAGTTTACTGCTACCCTTCTAATCTTGTCTGCATTCATTTTGTTTGTACAAAAACTTTTTAACTTGATATAGTCAAAATTATCTATTTTGTGATTAATGATGGCCTCTAGTTCTTCTTTGGTCACAAATTCCTTCCCCCTCCACAGGTCTGAGAGGTAAACCATCCTACATTGTTCTAATTTGTTTATAATATCATTCTTTATGCCTAGATCATGAATCCATTTTGACCTTATCTTGTTATATGGTGTTAGGTGTGGGTCAATGCCTAATTTCTTCCATACTAGTTTCCAATTATCCCAGCAGTTTTTGTCAAATTGTGAGTTTTTATCCCATTTTTTTTAAAGGTGTGAGGTCTGTTTAAGGCAAAGGTGGGACAGCTGCTTTAATTTGCCCTGAGGCAGTTCTGCTGATTGAGTTATTTCAGGAACTGGGCAGTTCTGCTGATTGAATTATGTCAGGTGCTGGGCAGTTCTGCTTTAGTTCACCCTGGGGCAGTTCTGCTGATTGAATTATTTCAGGTACTGGGCAGTTCTGCTGATTGAATTATTTCTGGTGCTGATCAGTCCTGGTGATTGATTGATTGATCGCCCTAAGGTGCTGTGTAATGGCAGCTAGGTCCGATGCTCATCAGGGGTTCAGTGGTTCACAATCTACCCCCCACAAAAGGCAGACCCTCCAAACCACCTGCCCACAATCAGGACAGATTGGCCCAAGAGGCCCCCCAGAGGACTCCCAGGTGTGTGAAAAGTACAATGCTCCCACTCCTGTTCCCACGCCTGTTCCAGCTCACTGCTCCAGCTCCCTGCCCTGGTCTCCCTGTGCTGCAGTCTGGGTTCAGCAGAGCACCCCCCTGCCCAATTAAAACAGACCTGTTTTGAGGTTCTTCCAGAGTATCTTCTTCTAGAATCGTGTTGTCCTCCAGATATTGTGGATTTTTTTGCTTCAAAATCAGTCTAGAGGCTTCATATGTTGTTGGTTTGAGGGAAGGTTAGAGGAGGTTACCAAGACTCCTGTCTGATCTCTGCCACCATGGCTCCACCCCCGGAAGGAAATGCCCTCAGCCTATTTCTTGACATTTAATTTCATATTAAAGTTGGGCTCTGATCCCAAGGTGGAGGGAGATAGTTCCAAAATTCATATTTTTTGTGTCACTATTTCCAGGGCAAATTCTGGACTTTTGTAAGTTTTCAATTCTTCCAAATGGGTATAATATAAGGAAAAGAGTGGTCACTTCTTTTCTTGCCTGTGCTCTGGTCTATGAGTGATGAAAAGCCTCTTTTCTATTCTGGAACTGAGACTAAGCTCCCCAAAGCCCTGAAGCCACACACTCTAGTATTCTAGTTCTCCTCCTTATCCTGGAATTGTGACCCAGAACCACATTTGGACAATGCCATAGTCTTGCACCTAATGTCAGAAAAAAGTCTCCTGTAATCTTCTCACTAGTTGTCTGACCTTACTGAAGTAACATTGAGAGGTACTGAAGTCATTTGAGTGTGGATGAAGAATGATCTGCACTGGACTGTGCTCCAATCTTACCCCAGTTAAACAGACCTTTCCTATTTTGATATTCTAAGCTGTCTTGAGTTTGAAAATTGTTCCATCCACCTTTTTGTTAGTTCTTCCATTCCAAAATTAATTTTGAGGCACTATTTTAAAAATTTTTGGAGTGGAATTTAGTAATGCTCAAGCAAGTTCTTGCCTTTACTCCATTATTTTTGATAATCATATTCTAATATGGATTATAAAACTATTTGTATAAATGATTCACTAAGCAGACAAGTTCCTTGACAAATGAATGTATGTTAGACCCTAGGGAAGATACTAAGATAAATAGAACACAGAGACTGTGTTCTCACAGAGACTGTCACTAAGAAATTTATTAAATGTTTAATCCATCCCAATATCTTTCCATACTTCTCTGAATTATTCATATTAATAATTTCTTACAGGAACCTTTTCCATTATCTTTATGAACTACAATTTATTTAACCAGTTCTCAGTAAATGGACCTCTACTTTGTTTTCGATTCTTAATTACCTATGAATATTTTGTTGTGTATGGAATTTTCTTTGTGCAAATAAATGATCCTTTATCTGAATGAACTTATTTCCTTCTAAAATAAATTGTGTACCTGATACTGGTCTCTTGGGTATCCCATAAACCCTTTGCTTATCAGACACCCAAATCCATGCTAAATAAATCTCCTAAGGTAAAGGACAATTAGAAATCAATTAAATTGTCCAAATCTGATTTCCCTAAACACTATATTCCCATTAAATGGCAAAAACACCTTCTCTCAGGTTCCCATAGGTTTTCTAGCACTAAGTTAGAATACTAGTGTATCGTTGCAGAAGACAAGCCTTTTGCCAAACAGAATTGAAACTCTCTAACCCCAGACCAAATCAGCACTCTGGCCACATAGCCCTCTACTGGAAGCCAAGAACACATGAACACATCTGGCAGGTGCTGTTCCTAATACAAGAAGTACCTACAGAACACCTGACCCTAAGCCAGCATCAGTAAAGGCGTCATTTGAAGACTGAAAAAAAGGAAGAAGCCACTTAGCCACCCTGCAGGTCCATTTTAAAACAAACTAATCAAAAAGCAAGCCCAACTTATATCCCAAAGAAATCATAAAGGAAGGAAAAGGCCCCACATGTGCAAGAATGTTTGTGGCAGCCCTTTTTGTAGTGGCTAGAAACTGGAAATTGAATAGATGCCCTTCAATTGGAGAATGGCTGAATAAATTATGGTATATGAATATTATGGAATATTATTGTTCTGTAAGAAATGACCAGCAAGATGATTTCAGAGAGGCCTGGAGAGACTTACATGAACTGATGCTGAGTGAAATGAGCAGAACCAGGAGATCATTATACACGGCAACAACAGTACTATATGACGATCAATTCTGATGGACATGGCTCTCTTCAACAATGAAATGTTTCAAACCACCTCCAATTGTTCACTGAAGAAAGCCATATACACCCAGAGAGAGGGATGTGAAATGTGGACCACAACATAACATTCTCATACTCCTTCATTGATGTTTGCTTACATTGTGTTTCCTTTATCTGATATATCGTTTGTGTAGACAAGATTTTTCTTGCACAACAATGACAAGTTTGGAAATATGTATACATATATTCGATTTGCCAATATTTTAACATAATTAACATGTAGTGGATATCCTGCCATCTAGGGGAGGGGTGGGGAGTTGGGGGAAAAATTTGTAAGGGAAAGCTATGTAAGGGTTATTGTTGAAGAATTACCCACACATATGTTATGCACATAAAATAAAAAAATAAAATTAAAAAAAAAAGAATTCAAGCCATTCTCCAATTGATAAATGGTCAAAGGATATGAACAGACAATTTTCAGATGAGGAAATTAAAACTATTTATAATCATATGAAAAGGTGCTCCAAATCACTATTGATCAGAGAAATGCAAATTAAGACAACTCTGAGGTACCACTACACACCTGTCAGATTGGGTAAAATGACAGGAAAAGATAAAGATGAATGTTGGAGGGGATGTGGGAAGACTGGGACACTGATGCATTGTTGGTGGAGCTGTGAACGGATCCAGCCATTCTGGAGAGCAATTTGGAGCTATGCTCAAAAAGTTATCAAACTATGCATACCCTTTGACCCAGCAGTGTTTCTATTGGGCTTATATCCCAAAGAAATCATAAGAGAAGGAAAGGGCCCCACATGTGCAAGAATGTTTGTGGCAGCTCTTTTTGTGGTGGCTAGAAACTGGAAACTGAATGGATGCCCATCAATTAGAGAGTGGCTGAATAAATTATGGTATATGAATGGTATGGAATATTATTGTTCTGTAAGAAACGACCAGCAGGACGATTTCAGAGAGGCCTGGAGAGAGTTGCATGAACTAATGCTCAATGAAGTGAGCAGAACCAAGAGATCATTATTCACAGCAACAACAATACTATATGAGGATCAGTTCTAATGGACATCACTCTCTTCAACAATGAAATGCTTCAAACCAGTTCCAATTGTTTGGTGAAGAGAGCCATATACACCCAGAGAGAGGGATGTGAAATGTGGACCACAACATAACATTTTCATGTTCTCTATTGAGGCTTGCTTGCATTGTATTTCCTTTATCAGATTATTCTTTCTTGTAGATATGATTTCTCCTGCACAAAAAAATGATGCAATAACTATACATATATTCGATTTCTTAAGTATTCTAACATAATTATCATGTAGTGGATATCCTGCCATCTAGGGGAGGGGTGGGGAGTAGGGGGAAAATTTGTAACAGAAAGCTTTGTAAGGGTTAATGTTTAGGAATTACCCATACATATGTTTTGCAAATAAAAAGTATTAATAAAAATAAATAAAAAGAAAAAAAAAGAAAGAAAAAAAAAAAAGCAAGCCCAAGTTGAGAAGGGTATAATAAAAAAAAAAAAACTCTTGAGATAGGCAGCAGCAGTATTTGATCCAGTTATTTGTTCCTGAAATCAATACAGATATTTTCTTTAACCCTCAGATAGTGAAAGCTAGGATTTGTTGAAATTGGATCTTGAAGCACTGAGGATTTTCCCCTAGTATTGGAACAATGATAAATACTTTGTGTTATTGCCTAGTGCCATGAATCTCTTGATACTGGTACAGCATATGTACTACCTTGTTATTAATTCTATCTTGAGTTTTTTTGTTTTTAGAATGACATAGAAGAATCTAAAGTATCTCAACCAAAGTGTTAGTGATATTTGCTTGAAAAAAAATCTTACAAAATATTTTTAAACATATAGGTATTAGTGTTTGTTAAATTAATATCTTTCTGTTTATTTGATGCTGTATAATTGGTTATTACTCATTTTATTTATATGTTCTTAATGCATATGATAGGACCCCAGTGTTTAATGGAAGTGAGCTAAAGATCAAGGAAGATAAACTGACAACCTCTGAAGAGGTTGGGTATGGTCCTCTGTGGAAGGATATCTAGTTTCTTTCCCAGCATTAATGATAGAACAGTGATAGTGGTGTGATACATGGGCCATCTTAAATCATATAACATTGGAGTTTATAATCCTCATTCAAAAGAAAAACTGAGACTTCCAGAAAGGGAAACCTAAGATACCTGGCTCTGGGACTCCAGTAATTTTCCACATAAATACAAAAATCTATTAGCTTCCTGTAACATATGCTCCCTTGGATTTTATTTGACTGATTCCCAGATGTCTATAGTCAGCCCTAATGTCCCTTCTGAGTTCCTTTCTCATGCCATTGATTATTGAATCTTTTGATCTGGCTGTTCCTTTGGCATCACAAACTTAACATATCTAAAATAGAATACATTTTCTTTCCCTGAAAATATTCCTCACCTTAAGTTACTTACTTCTCTTAAATGCACCATTGTTCTTTCAGTCACCAAGTTTATAACCTCAATTAGCCTAAACTCCTATCCTCCCTCACCCCACATAGCCAACAGTTGCCAAAATTTTTAGATTTTGTCTTTGCTACATCACACATGTCCATCTTCCCATCCCTCCCCAATTTACATAGCTACTTACTACCTTAGCTCAGATCCTTAGTATCTTTCATCTGGAGTACTACAGTAGCATTCCTCATTCTTCTTCAAGTATGTCTTTATGCTGATCCTTCCTGATCCTCCACACAATTGCCGAAGTTACTTTTCTAAAATATATGTCTGACCATGTCTAGTGGCTCCCTATTACCTCTAGGATCAAATAAAAAAAATACTACTTAGTATTTAAAGCATTTGACAATCCAGTTCCAGCCTTATATTATTCTCTGTCAAGCACTCTTCAGTTCAACCAGACTGGTTTTCTAGCTGTCCCTCATGTAAGTCATTATTTCTCCCATCTCCATCCTTTTATACAGGTTGTCTCCCCAATGCCTGGAATACATATCTTCAATTCCATCTGTTAGATTCCCTAATTTTCTTCACAAGTCAGGTCTAGCATTATCTTCTATAGGCACCCTATCCTGATCTACCTTCTTCTCCAAGGCTGCTCTCTTCTACACACATAGACAAAATTACTTTACATATGTACACATTGTCTTGCTCAATAATAAGTCTATGGAAAGCTATAATATTTCATTTTTCTATTTATATCCTCAATGTCTATTATTGTACCCAGTACAAAGTAAGTATACTTTTGTTTTTTGATCGATCCTCCCATCATACTAAGAGTAGTAAGTGTAATGAGGATTTCAGTGATGATAATGATGACAATGACAATAATGGTGATAAGAAATCTTTAGAAGTTAGAGAATAAAAGGGCCCTGCTATCTTGGGGGAACTTTGGCGAGACTTAAAAGTTAGTATAGGAGGGCAAACAGAATTAATCTTTGCAAAAGAAAGTCCCAAGTCTGGCACTGGCTCACCAGAACTGTAATTCAGGGAATACTATGCTTTTGAACAGAGAGGAAAAGTTCTTAGCCTTCTCCTCTATCATAACAAAGTCTACATTACATGATAGAGAGATATTGGTCTTTGCAGAGGCTTCTTGCTTTGCCTAATAGCAATATCTGGCTGCGCACTGGAAGCCACTGAGCCAAGAAGAGCCAACAAGTCACAAAGTGTCACACAGAGAAAAATAACTAAACTGACCAAGAGCAGGGGATATTGAACATGGATTCATGCATTTAAATCCAAATATATATCCCAAAAATACTGAGTATGACTGTAATCAATTAATTATTTAAAGATAAAATTATTTAAAGGTATCAAAATAAAATTAGAATGGCAATGCAAGTTATATAATTTTATGCATCTTGGTTGAATTTAAGACTTATAGTCTGATTGACAGGCCTTATAAATATTTATTTTATCTTCGTAATGTGAAGCAGAAAAATACTAGATGAAAAATAGTAGTGTTTGAGTTGATAAAAGGGTGTTTGATGTACAAAATGTACATTTTATATAGATATAAAATGCTTAAACCAGGTTCTTAATCTGTGGTCTACTCACCCTAAAGGGTCAATGGTAGATTTCAGAATTTCTTGAATTTGGATGGGGAAAAATATATCTTTATTTTCACTAATCTACTTGAATTATTTTTATAAAAATTATAGAGCTGGGCAATACCGATTATTTTGAGAAGGGATCTGTAGGCTTTTCCAATCTGCCATAAGTGTTCATGACACACAAAAAAGTTACAACCCTTTAACTTAGATTTGCAAAATTTTGGACTTAGGAGGAATCTCAAGAGTCATCCAAAATATCAGTTAAAATGCAGAATGAGCTACATTATAATTTACCTGAAAGGCAGATTTCTAATCTCTATTTGAAAACTTCTAATGACAGACAGCTCACTGTCTTTACAAGAACATTGCATTTTTATGTAGGTATAATTGTTTGAACCACTTTCCAG
>JAJPUD010005144.1:159333-169380 GCA_023553655.1 Myrmecobius fasciatus | reverse complement strand
CACACATTAATTTGGAATACAGTGAGTAATTTCTGCCAGATTACCTTCCAATTTTCCCAACTATTTTTACAAAATAAGAAGCTCTTTCTTAACTTATCTATATTTTCTAATTCATCAAACACTAATTTATTTAGTTCTAATGTTTTTGATTTTCCCTTGCTAGGATATATCATTGATCCACCTCTACTTTTTTAAGCAATACCAGATGGATTTGATGATTATTACTTTAAAATATAGTTTGAAGTCTGAAAGTGCTATTACCCCTTCTTCCCCTATGTCTTTTCATCATTTCCTCGATAATCTATTTTTTCAAAAGGAAGTATGTTGTATGACAATGAAAGTACAAATTAACATTAGTAGTATTTCATTTTCTTTTATTAACATAGCTCAATCATGAGCACTTAATTCTTCCATTTAAAATATTCATGTTTTAAATGAGCATTTTGTAATTGAATCTTTTTAAGTCTTTTGTTATCTTATTCCTCTGATACTTTATGAATTTATAGTAATTTGGAATGAGATCTCTATTAAACTGATTTTTGAGGGTTTATTTGGAAGCCAAAAATTTTGTTAAAGCTAGTGTCTCAATTAGTACTTTGCATATTCTCTAGGATTTTCCTAGAGTTTTTCCCAGTGAACTATCACATCAGCAGCAAATAGGGATAGTTTGGGGTTTTTTTTCAGCCCCTTCTTTACATTAGGCAGCTAAGTATGCAAGAAATAGGATTCTGGACCTGGAATCAGGAACATTCATCTTCCTCAGTTCAAATCTGGCCTCAAGATACTTACTTAAGTAGCTGTGTGACTTTGGGCAAGTCATTCAACCCTGTTTGCCTCAGTTTATAAATCTGTAAAATGAGCTGGAGAAGGAATGTCAAAACATTCCAGTAACTTTGACAAAAAATCTCAAATAGAGTCAAAGAGTTAGACATGACTACAATGACTGAATAACAACATCTTTAATTATTTTCTGTTTTCTTATTACTATTCCTAGCCTTTCTAAAACTATATCAAGTAAAAATGAGTAGGCATTCTTTAAATCTATTAAATTTATACAGAAAAGCTTTAGTGTATCTCTGTTGCATATAATATTTGCTTTTGATGTTAAAAAGGTACTTTTTAAAAGGTCCCTCTCTCTAGCTGTGTGACCCTGGCCAAATCACTTAATCCCAATTGCCTCAGGAGGAAAAAAAAGTCCCTCTCTGCCCATAGTTTATACAGATTTCATCATAAATTAGTATTGAATTTTTTCAAAGGCTTTTCTCACATCTCTTGAGATAATGTAGTTTTGGATGTTTTTATTTTTAATTTCATTATTTTGATAGTTTTCCTATTAGTGAGCCATTCTCAAATCCCTGAAATAAATTAAATGTGATCCTGAAGAAGGATTTCTTGGGTAAATCACTATAATTTATTTGATAGGATTTTATCTAAAAATTCTGAATTGAGATTCATTAATGATATTGGTCTGAAGTTCTACTTGTGTGCTTTGATCCACTGGTTTAAGTGTTTGGACTATATTTGTTTCATAAAAAGAACCTGGTAGAGCACTTTCAATTTTTGAGAATAATTTGTGTACTATGATTAACATTTTTCTTTAAAAGTTTAATAGAATTCTTTTTGAATATATTAGGACCAGGAGAAATGTTTTTCAGGTTGTTCCTTTGTAGCCAGTTCTGCTTCCTTTTCTAAAATCTGATTAACAGAAGGCCAAGTTAATATCTTAAATAGTCTAAGTTATATATTTTTGAGATGTTTCTATTTCTTTTGTGTACTCAGTTTTATTAGCATATAAGTATGTATAACAGATTCTCATTATTCTTTTTAAGTTCTTCTGGTTTTATTGTGATTTCACCTTATTTATGTGCTATTTTGTTCTTCTGATTTCCTGCCAATTAGAATGGCTAAAAGTTTATAAATGTTATTAGTCCCTTCAGAGATCCCCTTTTTAGTTTTATTCTTCATATCTATATTTTTTCTACTTTAGTATCTCCTCTTCTGTGTCAATTTTAAGTTTACTTGTTGATTTTCTAATTTTTAAACTGTATAGTCAGTTCATTAATTCCCTCTTTTTTCTATTTTCTTAATGTATGTTTATAGGTATATGATTTCTAACCTCCCCCTGTGAGCTTCCCATAAATGTTAGTATTTTTTTTTAATGATTTGTTTTTTGATCCATTTGTTATTTAGGATTTCATTTTTAAGTCTCCATTTCCATGTTTATCTTTTGTTTGGAGAACCTTAATTAACTGCTATTTTTATCATGTTATGGCATTTATAAAGTATTTACTTATTACTATTTCTATCTTTTCCCTTTATTTCTAATATCTCTATGCCGTAATACATGGATAATTTTTTCTTAAGTTCTACATGGAATGAAAAATATGTATACATTTTAGTAGTCCCTTTAGAAGTCATATTCTTAACTCTAGTTTCCCTCACAATTTGTTGATCTCCATATTTTTCCCTTCATCTTTCTGTTAGACTTCCAAAACTAAGAAGGGGACACTGAAATCTGTTACTACTGTGCTACTAGTGTTCCTTTATGAATTTTATTGCCTAGGCATCTTAAACACCTAAATATAATATTGATTTGTTGTCTATAATTCCTTTGAGAATAAAATAGCTTCCATATTTATCTCTTTTTTAAGTTTTAAAAGTTTGTTTTTGATTTGACTGATAGCAAGATTAGGCAGCTGAGTGGTACTGGGGTAGAGCACCAGGCTTGGAGAAACAAAGACCTGAGTTCAAATATGTCCTCAGATGCTTACTAGCTATGTAACCCTAGGCAAGTCACTTAACCCTGTTTGCCTCAGTTTGCTCAAATGAACTGGAGAAGAAAATGGCAAACCTCTCCAGTGTCTTCCAGTAAAACTCTAAATGAAGTCATGAAGAGTCAGAGACAACTGAAATGACTGGACACATTGAACCTTCTGTTTTTTTGGATTCACTTGATGTTTTCATTTTTATTCTCTGTATGACTTTGTTTTTTAAATATGTTTTTTGGTAGCAAGAAATTGTGGATTTTAATTTTCTTTTTCAAATAGACATTCTTTTTCATTTTATTGAGTTATTTAATACATTCACATTTAAAATTTTAGGTTTATATTTTCCTCCATTTATTAAGCTAATTTTCCCCAAATGATAAAATAATTTACTTTTATACTGAATATGAAACAGCTATCTCATGGCATAAGCACTCAAAGGTATATTCCTCTTATTTATTTATTTACTTTACCTGGATCTTGTTTTTTCACCCAGGACATGAATTCTCAGCTTTATTCTGGAACTCAACTTTGGGTCACTGAAGGCCTAAAACAAGATAGAAAAAAGTAATAAAAAAATCCATTGCCCAATCAAGATGAAAGCCTAGGCATTTCTCTGATTCTTTCAACCTCTCAAAACAGAAATTATGTGCTGAAGATAAAATTTTTTTAACTATTTCTATGATTTAACATTCATGGAATCCAAAAAAAGTTGAAAAACAAACCTAAGAACTAATATCTACACTGAGCTCACTCAGTATCCTTCCCCGTCACTTCACTCTATCAGCAACAAGGCTGTATTAGGTGACCCACATTGATTTGCAACAAAACTTAAAACCCAAACCATAGTCTCCTTTCCCTTTTTTGGTGTCATGAAAATCCTTATTCCAGGCTATGGAAGTTTACTCAGGCTAGGAGAGATAGCCAGCATACTTCTGCAGTACTCTGGACTAGGGTTTCTTAAATTTTTTCCACTTGCAACTCCTTTTTGCCTGAAAATTTTATGTGACCCCAGGTATATAGGTATATGAAATAGGTACACAAATCAAACATTTACTGATAATAAATCAGAATTTTATAGCCCCCATATTCAGTTATAAAATCCCACATTTACTTATAAGACCCTATATAGGGTTACAATCTACAGTCTAAGAAGAAGTTGGGCTCTAGACTACTGAAAGTAGAGACCACACAGCCAGAACAATAGCAGACAGTATTCTGTGCTGCAAAAGTTTTCTATGGGAGAGCTAGAAACAGAGGGAAAGAGGCAGGATGTGTATCTGAACTGGAAACACCATATCATACTCCACTTCTTCCCAGATCCTCAGAGACCTAAACTACAGAAATCAACCTCATAGCACCAAACATGACATGTCAGAGAGTGGAGGAACGGAGGGAGCAGGATGGGACACCTGAAAACAGATCACAGCTTGCATATGACAAGGCTGCAGGTGGAGAGTAGAAATGGGGAGGCACCATGTGCCACTTCACTAAGCTTGAGAGAAAATACTCAGCAACGTAGATGGAGCCAATTCTGTTCATCCATAAGTTGCTTAATGGCAGAAATTGAGAGTGGTATAACATGAAGGGCCCCGTATGAGAGAAGGTTAAGCTGTTTTGAGTTTTATTCCCTAAACAAACCAACAAGTGAAAGATGCAGAAATTGATTAGCATAGAAAAATAAGGAAAGAAAAAAAACTGAAATAATCAAGCTCAGGAAGAAGAAAATTCAAAAGACCTTGAATATTAGCAGATAAATCAACAGGGAAATCATTAATAGCAGAAATGTAACCTCCAGATCTAGGCAATGAGTTCAATTATCTATATATAAATATAGCAAAGAAAACAAAGAAAAATAACGAAATATTTGATGAACCTGTAGACCTTGTGGAATTTGAGAACATAGAACTAAAACATGCTGTTTCTGAGTGGTTCAAAAGAGAAATGATAATTATGAAAGGTCAATTTATGTCCTACACAGTGTAAGTAATGGGTAGAATAGGAAAATGGGAATTTGAGATAAGTCCCACCAAAAAAACAAAAGGAGAGAACACTATATCAGAAATGCAGATATACAGAATGAAGGAATTTAGAAGAAGAGAATAAAACAATAACATTAAAAGAAAATAAGGGGGCAGCTAGGTGGCACAGTGGATAGAGCACCAGCCCTGAAGTCAGGAGGACCTGAGTTCAAATATGGCCTCAAACACTTAACATTCCTTAGCTGTGTGACTCTGGGCAAGTCACTTAATCCCAATTGCCTCAGCAAAAAGCAAAAAAAAAAAAAAAAAAAGTTCACTATATAAGCAAAACATTTTGATCTTGAACACAAGTTACTCAGAGATAACCTAGGCACCACAGATCTCCCAGAAAAATATAACAGGACAAAATACCTTAAAACCATGGAGGAAATAAAAGAACTGTCCAAAACTTCTGAACATAATAAATGAAATACTAACTGAAAGAATTCACAGATCACTTTCAGAAAAAAATAAAATAAAATAAACCTAAGGCTGCAAATTCCAATATATAAAGTAGTTAAATTTTAATAATTCAATTCAGGGGCAGCTAGAGGTAGTGCTAGGATAGAGCATTGGCCAAGGACTCAAGAGAAACTGAATTTAAATCTTGTCCTAGGTACTTGATATTTACTGTCTGTGTGACCCTGGACAAGTCCTTTATCCTGATGGCTTTACCAAATAAATAAATTCAAAAACATGTTCTGCATATGATCAGAAGAAACACCATCAAATACAAAGGAAGGGAATTCAAATAATGCAAGACTATTCTGTACCCATCAGAAAGGGTTCAGAAGGGAATAGAACAATATCTTCCAAAGAGCAATGGAATATAGAATGAGGCCCAGGTGACCTACCCTGAAATTCTGAGCTTAAGTAAAAATGAAAAAGATACACATTCAAATATAAAGAGGCATTTGAAATATTTTCAGAAAGAAAATTAGATTTTTAGAGATACAAAGGGATTTTTGGCAGGTAAGGAGTTCAGCTACTTCTTCCCATAACATGATTTTTTATCCTACCAGTAAAGCTATTTAGACGATGTCCCAACTGATATTTTCTAATCCTATCTCAAGATTGCAAGTGGCACTTGTGATGGAGTTCAGGGTAGGGAAAAGGGAAGACTACATAGTCTGGGAAGCATCCTACCAAACTTAAGAGGAAAAAAAAAGGCATTTTCATATTATGATAATTATTATTATAGTTAAATTCCATTAAAAAAATAGATAATCATTTCAGTAGTTTTTAAGTGCTTCATGTTTGCAAAGTTTCACATAAAATAACTTTTCTGTCCAATTATTTAGGACATCCCTGAAAGGGATATTAATCACTCAAAAAATAAAAATATTATGCTTCTAGGTGGAAAGAGGTGATTAACAATCATCATAAAATATAGCAAATTAAGTGAATACTACTATAGCTAAGAATGATAATTATATTTGGACATGGAGAAAAGGAAAGAGGAAGTACACAAATAATTTCTGCCTCTGATGATGTTAATTCTTTGGGGAGCCTTGAGAGCTAAGGGCCATCAGGTTGCCAAAGGAGAAGAAAACCAGGCAAAATGAGAAAAACCAATTAGGTTAAATTTCCATGTCAATCAGTATTGCATTTAGGTCAGTGAGTGGCCTCAAGAGAATGAATAGAAAGAGTTCAGAGAAGCCTTATCTGAACTAATATAAAGTGAAATAAAGAAAACTAGGAAAGAAAATGACTAGTATTTATAGAGCATCTTAAGGTTTGCAAAGTGCTTCATATATGTCATTTCTTTTCATTCTTACAACAACCCTGAGAGGTAGATGCTATGCTTATTCCCATTTTTACAAATGATGAAACTGAAGCACAGAGAGGTTAAGTGATTTAATCAGGGTCAGACAACTAGGGAGTATCTTAGGTAGAATTTGAACTCATGTCTTCCTGACTCTAAGTTCTTCATTCCATGCCATTAGTAGCTCAGTAACTACAACAATGTAAAGGAAAAGAAAAACAAGGACAAAAAAATGAAAGCAAATACAATTATAATTATATTTATAAATGATAATATGATAAATATAATTATAATTAAGGCAATGACCGATGTTGGTCCTGGAAAAGAGTTGTAAAAGGCACCTCATTACTAAAGAAAGGATAAAAATTATCACAAAAGCTAACATGAATAATTACAATCATATACAATTTAAAAGTTTTTGCACAAACTAAGCCAATGAAGACAAAATTAGAAGAGAAGCAGTTAACTGACAGAAAAAAAAAATCTTTGTGGCAACTTTCTTTGACATTTCCAAGTCCTGTTAACAAGCATTTATTAAGAAACCATTATCTGTTACGTATTTTGACAAAAAAAAATGAAGATTCCAAATAAGAACTTTATTCAAATTTACAAAAACAAAAGCCATTCCCCAACTGAAACATAGGATATGAAGAGATAGTTTTCAGAGAAAGAAATCCAAGCCACTAGTTGCATGTGAAAAAAAAAAAAAAGTTCCAAATCACTATTAGAGAAATGTAAATTAAAGCAACTCTCAGGTTCTAAACCATACTCATCTAATAGGCAAATATGACAAAAAAGGAAAATAATAAATGTCGCAGGGATGTTGAGGAAGCATGCATAATATTTACTATGTATAGAGCTCTGAATTGGTCCCAGATATTCTGAAAAGCAATTAGAATGATGCCCCAGTAGCCACAAGTGATCTAGTAATATTGCTACTAGAAGAAAGGTCCCAAAGAAAGCTAAGAAAGATTTTTTAAAAACAATGTATATGTACAAAGAAATTTATGGCAGCTCATTTGTAATGGCAAAGAACTAGAAATTAAGGAAGTATTTAACCATGGCTATACAAATCATAACATATGAATGTAATGAAATACAACAACAAAAAGGATAATTTCAGAAAAATGTAGAAATTCTTGTATTATATGATATAGAATGAAAACATGATAATTTTTTTTTGCAATAACATTAAGACAAACATTGAAAGATTTAACTCTTTCTGATCAATGCAATGATCAGTCACAATTCTTGAGGACCAATAATGAATCATACCACTACCTTCTTTCTGACAGAAAAGTATTGCATTCAAAATGCAGAATGAAACATACATTTTTGGGGGCCTGGCCAAGGCAGAATTTGCTTTGCTTGACTGCATATTTATTATAAGAGTTTTGTTTTTCTTTTTTCTTTCTTTTTTCCATGAAGGGAGCAAGAGGGAAAGAGAGAAAGTAAATGCCTATTAATGAAAAATAATTTTTTTAAAGAGGAAAGACATTTTCTTTTAGTATAAGCAGATTATACATGAAGCATTGAAAATACTATCAGCCTCCAGTGATTTACTGGTTAGATTTTTTTTTAATTGCTTTTTTTGCTTCCTTTTTTTATTCTTTGTTATAAGGGGACTACTTTTGGGTAAGAAAAGTAAGAGATATTCAGAAATGAAAATAATATAAAATTAAAATGTATTTATAAAATTTTTAAAAGAAGCAAAAGGTTTTTAATTTAAAAACCAACTACAAAACAAATACAGCAAGAAATATACTTAAATTCCCTATGTTCAGTGAAGTGTTTATATATGAAGCAACTAAACCATTAACAAGTAACAGCAAAGTATAACAGCATTTTATGAAAAAATTCTATGCATAGAAATATTAACAACAAAAATTTGATTCATAAAACTGAAGAGGATTTCTTCTATCTGTGGCCAGATTTTCCAGTTAGTATTTAAAGGTGATCTTAGAAGATAACATTTGAGGGCTATCATTCACTATATTTATGTTCTTAAAATTCCTTATAACAATTTCTCCCACCATCTCTAGAGCAATGGGAATCCTTTGGGCATGCTATAGATTGCCTTTTCCTCTCTCTTTGATTGCTATAATGTTTGGATATTTGAATCATGGGGGTCATCTTTACCATCAGAGACAGATCATTCCTCACTGCTTACTTATTGAACATTGCTATTAGAGAAAGAATTAAGGGACATCTAAAAATCCTGAGCCAATCAAAATCCTGTCCAGTCCTAGTATTCTGAACAGGATATGAGAACCCCAGAGAAATACTCTTGAGAAACAAACCAGATCTCCTGCAATTATTGTTGAAAGAGTAATGAGAAAGGATAAAATTGTGATAAAACATAGCTTATCACCTTGGGTTATAGCTGATTAAAAAAAGGAAGAAAATATATCAGATGAGTCCATGGAGAGCTCAAGTAATGCGCTGAGTCATTTTTTTTCTCTCTTATGAACAAAGATATTAAAGGAGTTTGCCAATAAAGGAACCCTTGAGGAAATAATTGGAAATTGTTAATATGGATCATTTCCTTATACTTTGGACCACAGGAATGCAAACAACTTTCTAACAAAGATACAGGTCTGGAAAGAACCAACAATAACTTAATTAAAATTCCATCCTCTCTATGGTTGTAGCTACCATCCAAACATTCCTTGTGGTGCTTGGGAATCTGTGAAAGGAAGACTGGCAGGGGGAGGGGGAACTGGCAAGGATCTTTGGGTATAGTGAGATTCTCCTCTTCATTGAGCTTTTCTTGGAGGTCTGGAATTTTTGCCATTGCCTCAAACCAGATTCTTTCCTTAATATGTCCAAAGCAGATTAGTCTTAGGAATTTCATTAATATACTATTTTGAATATGTATTTTTATTAAAGTATAGATCTTGTAATTTCAAATGTAACAAATACTTTAAAAATTTTATAATTGGTTGCACACAATTAGAGCTGATAGGAATGGGAAAAGTAATAAAGTTGTTTAATGTCAAGTCTGCTAAAATAATGACTTAATTAGGAATTAGTAATTACAAATAAATAACTGAAACAAGCCTGTTACAACATTTCCCAAAGAACAAAGATCAGTTCAGTTCTTGAGTTCAGTCTTTGCCACTCATGAGCTTATTATTGTTAGGGAAATCACTTCACTTAGGCCTCAGTTTACAGATTCAGAATTCAACTACATTAAAAAAACACATAGTAAGCATCTACAATTCACTATATTCTTTCCAGGTGAGAGAAATACAAAAGCAAAAAAATTCTCCTTAAATATATTAATTGGGTGCAGACAAGATTAGGAGGGAAGCAATAAATTGGGAAATCATCTTTACATTTAAGGGTTCTGATAAAGGTCTCATCTCTAAAATATATAGAGAATTGTCTCATATTTATAAAAATTCAAGCCATTCTCCAATCAATAAATGGTCAAAGGATATGAACAGACAATTTTCAGAGGATGAAATTAAAACTATTTATAGTCATATGAAAA
>JAJPUD010005144.1:111909-154333 GCA_023553655.1 Myrmecobius fasciatus | reverse complement strand
AAAAAAAATAAACTTGTGGCCCCTTTTCTATTATTCATAATCTTCAAATATCTTTTTTTGCATTTTTTATTAATTCATTTTTATTGAAGTTTTTTTAATTTTCAAAACATATGCAAGGATAATTTTTCAATATTGACCCTTGAAAAACTTTATGTTCCAATTCCTCCTCTTCCCCCCATACCCACCCCTAGATGGCATGTAATCCAATATATGTTAAACATGGCAAAATATATGTTAAATCCAATATAGGTATACATATTTATACAATTATTTTGCTGCACAAAAAAAAAATCAGATCAAATAGTTAAAAAAAAAAAAAAGAAAAGAAAAGAAAATTCAAGCAAACCACAACAAAAAGAGTGAAAATGCTATGTTGTGATTCACCTTCAGTTTCCACAGTCCTCTCTCTGGGTGTAAATGGCTCTCATATCACAAGATCATTGGAATTGGCCTGACATCTATCTCATTGTTGGAAAGACTCAAGTCCATCAGAATTGATCATCATATGCATTGTTGGTGGAGGTGTGAACGGATCCAGCCATTCTGGAGAGCAATTTGGAACTATGCTCAAAAAGTTATCAAACTGTGCATACCCTTTGACCCAGCAGCATTTTTATTGGGCCTATATCCCAAAGAAATCATAAAGGAAGGAAAGGGCTCCACATGTACAAGAAGGTTTGTGGCAGCCCTTTTTGTAGTGACTAGAAACAGGAAATTAAATAGATGCCCTTCAATTGGAGAATGGCTGAATAAATTATGGTATATGAATATTATGGAATATTATTGTTCTGTAAGAAATGACGAGCAAGACGATTTCAGAGAGGCCTGGAGAGACTTGCATGAACTGATGCTGAGTGAAATGAGCAGAACCAGGAGATCATTATACACAGCAACAACAATACTATATGACGATCAATTCTGATGGACATGGCTCTCTTCAACAATGAAATGTTTCAAACCACTTCCAATTGTTCAGTGAAGAAAGCCACATACACCCAGAGAGAGGGATATGAAATGTGGACCACAACATAACATTCTCATACTCCTTGATTGATGTTTGCTTACATTGTGTTTCCTTTATCTGATATATCTTTTGTGTAGATAAGATCTTTCTTTCACAACAATAAGTTTGGAAATATGTATACATATATTCAATTTGCCAATATTTTAACATAATTAACATGCAGTGGTTATCCTGCCATCTAGGGGAGGGGTGGGGAGTTGGGGGGAAAAATTTGAAACAGAAAGCTATTTAAGGGTTAATGTTGAAGAATTACCCACACATATCTTATGCAAATAAAAAAAAAAAGAATTGATCATCATATAATCATATAATCTGTATAATGATCTCCTTCCTGATTCTGCTTATTTCACTTAGCATCAGTTCATGTAAATTTCTACAGGCCTATTTGAAATCATCCTGCTGATCATTTCTTATAGAACAATAATATTCCATAACATTCATATACCATAATTTATTCAGCTATTCTCCAACTGGGCACCCACTCAGTTTCTAATTTCTTGCCACTACAAAAAGGGCTGCCACAAACATTTTTGCACATGTGGGTCCCTTTCCCTCCCTTAAGATCTCTTTGGGATATAAGTCCAGTAATCTTTAAAGATCACTGAAGGGGCTAAGTGTCTTAGCCTGTTATATTATCTGGTGACCTGAACTCAACAAGGACATCTTGATACTTTCTTATCTGTTTTCAACTTCTTATCATTGACTTTTTTATTTTGTCCTTTTCAGTCCAAAGATAATGTTTTCTTGGCAGAAAAATAAAAGAAAATAAAAATTAAATTATGTCATCATTCTTATATTTTAAGGTTGGGAAAAATCCAAATCTTTTTTTTTTCAAATATTACTCTAATTTACTGACAACTTTCCAAATCTCACATGGGAAAAAAAAAAGAGGGGGGGAGCAAGAGGCAAGAGCACGGGATTTGGAGTCAAGGAACACAGGTTCAAAACATGATTCTGCCACTTACTACTGATGTTAGCTTAGGTAAGCCATTTAATCACTGTAAGCCTCCAATTCAAAATCTGAAAAATGAGGATGCTGAACTAAATTAGAGGTTAGCAACTTATGCCTCACAAGCAAAATTCTGTAGGGTTTTAAAATTCTAATTTTCAATAATGTAAAAACCATTATTAGCTCATGGGCTTTACAAAATTATATGGTAGCCAAAGTTGACCCATGAGCTATATATAGTCTGCCAGTCTCTGCACCAAATTATCACTAAGGTCCCTTTCATTTCTCAATCTATGATCCTATGATCCTATAATGAATGGTTTGGACCAGAAAATTTGTAAAGACTCCTTTTTCTCTAACATGAGATCCTTTGACAAAAGACATTTTTGCAATACTCTCATTAATATATGAAATCATAATATATCATTTGACTCATGTCTTTTTAGATTTCTTACATTGTTCCTTGTAACATTTTTCATCTAATACTCTATTTTTGAAGAATCAACTGATATTAAGATAGGGTAACCTATATGAGTGATGAAAAGCAAAACAAAAACAAAAACAAAAAAACAAAACCCCACCACATTTCAAACTAAGAATTCCTCTAGATTGACATAGCACTGGCATGCCTACAAAACGTACCATGCCAGATTGTAAACTGTTATTGACACTAGTTTAGTTGTGTGAACATTTCTCTAGGCCTGAATCTTCACATCATAAAGTGAGAACAGATTAGCTAACTCATCTATAAGACATCTTCCTCTAATAAGACAATCAGTGGAAGATTAATTAAAAATAAGTATTTTTTCAATATCTAGTGCACATTGGCAGTGTGATAGTAATTTTCTTTGAGTTAAATTATACAACATTAGACATAGATTTTAAAATATTACTTTCTTGGCCAGGATTTACCATTTTGGACAAAGCTGTGGTTTGGAACAGTATAGGTACAAATGCAGAGTTGGAGTCATACTACAGCAATACTACTTCTCTCCTGTCAATTAGAGACTGACAAGCTACCTAAGTTGAACTGATATCACAAGTCAAAGTGCATAGGACAACAGGTAAAGTATTCAAGTATTTGGTATAATAATTTCCAGTTCTATTTGCTCATTTCTTCTTTTGTTCTCTTAATGCTTGGTCATTACAACATAATATTTACAACAACACAAAGGTGAATTTGCTACTTTTTATCCCAAAGCTTTGGAATTTGTAAGGAAAAGAATTTCAAGTAACCAGCAGACTTTTCCAAACTTTCAAAACACAGTATTTCTGACCACTGTTAGCTACAACTAAACAAACCCAAAGAAGACTGGACTACCTTCCTATAAATAGGCCCAATTCCCAAGAAACAGTGAAATCAAAACACCTCTTTCTTGTTTCTAGGTTTCACTTACAATTTTCTCTTTCTCAGAAATACTTTTCATGTTGAAAAGGGGTCAGAGAAATAATCAACTGACTACAAAAGAAAATATGTCACCTCAATCCAAGATTCAATGTCATAAAGGAGAAATCCAATAAATAACCCTAATATATAACATATATACTACCACAAAGTGTTAGGCGTACTTGCAGAACGCTAGAAATCGCTTCAACTAATATTTGGTAAAAACATTAGGCTCACTGACGTCAAAACTTTGGGGGAATTCTATCCCATTTACAAATTTTGGAACTGCAATATGAATTTAAAGATGTATGCTGGATGAATGATAAAAATATTTTTAGCAATTCAAGAACTTCACTGTCATCAGAATATATACAAGCTATCACAGTCAATATACTGGAATGCAAATCTAAGCCAAAAGATTTCACAGTAGTTAGCATAATTTTATAATATAGTCTTTATTTTTATTATTATTATTTCATTGCATTAAGAAAACTAGCATCAATAAACTGGGAAAATATTTTTACATTCAAAGATTCTGATAAAGGCCTCATTTCTAAAATATGTTGAGAATTGATTAAGATTTATAAGAATTCAAGCCATTCTCCAATTGATTTTGATTTTCACCATTTGGTCAAAAGATATGAACAGACAATTTTCAGATCAAGAAATTGAAACTATTTCTAGTCACATGAAAAGGTGCTCCAAATCACTATTGATCAGAGAAATGCAAATTAAGACAACTTTGAGATACCACTACACACCTGTCAGATTGGCTAAGATGACAGGAAAAGATGATGAATGTTGGAGGGGATGTGGGAAAACTGGGACACTTATACATTGTTGGTGGAATTGTGAATGGATCCAACCATTCTGGAGAGCAATTTGGAGCTATGCTCAAAAAGTTATCAAACTGTGCATACCCTTTGACCCAGCAGTGTTTCTACGGGGGTTGTATCCCAAAGAGATCTTAAGGAAGGGAAAGAGACCCCCACATGTGCAAAAATGTTTGTGGCAGCCCTTTTTGTAGTGGCAAGAAACTAGAAACTGAAAGGATGCCCATCAATTGGAGAATGGCTGAATAAATTATGGTATATTAATGTCATGGAATATTATTGTCCTGTGAGAAACGACCAGCAGGACGATTTCAGAGAGGCCTGGAGAGACTTGGAGGAACTGATGCTGAGTGAAATCAGCAGAACCAGGAGAACATTATACACAGCAGCAAGACTATATGATGATCAATTCTGATGGACATGGTTTTCTTCAGCAATGATGTGATTCAAAGCAGTTCCTATTGTTCAGCATTGAAGATAGTTATATACATCCAGAGAGAGGCCTGTGGGAACTGAATGTGAATCACAACACAGCATTTTAACGCTTTCTGTGAATATTTCCATGCATTTTGTTTTCCTTCTTAGGTTGTTTTTTTTTTCTCTCTCTCTAGATCTGATGTTTCTTGTGCAGTAAGATAACTATAGATATGTATACATATATTGGATTTGTCATATAATTTAACATATTTAGCATGTATAAGATTACCTGTCATCTAGAAGGGTGGGGGGAAGGAGGGGAAAACCTTGGAACAAAAAAAAAAAAAGTTTTGCAATGGTCAATGTAGAAAAATCACTCATATGTTTTGTAAATAAAAAGCTTTTAATTAAAAAAAAAAACAGCATCACGGACCTTTCAGTTCACCCTTAAATATTAATAAAACTTTCTGTCCAAGGAAAGTATAAAGTTTTTATTAAAAGTCAATCAAGTACTATGAAATTATCAAGTTAAAGTTTGGCACATATGTGAAAAATATGAAAAGACACTTTCCACCTTCTTTGCAGAAGTGTGACACTGGGGAGGTTGTGGTGAATAGAAGGGGGAAAGGGAGAGAAGATTTTTTTTAGTATTGTTAGTAGGCCTGCTGATTTTTTTCTTTTGCTTTATTCTTTCCTATAAGGATTGGTTTTCTGGAAAAGAAAGACATTTTACTAAAGCCTGAGACTGACATTATAAAAACAAAAATAAAAACAATAAAAAAATTATTTTTTAAAGAAAAGCTGAGATAATAGCGCCTTATATTTATATCATGCCTTACAATATAAAGCAGATTTTTACATATATTATCTTGGTTTTAACAATATAGTTATTAGTGAAGGAGGCTTAATAAAATTGAAAGAACAGTCAACTAGGGATTTGGGTGCCTAGATTCTAATCTTAGTTTTGTCACCATCTAGGTGAATGATCGTGGGCAAGTAAGTCTCATAACTTCATTAAATAACTGTCTAGTAATCTATAAAATAAGAGGGAGGTAGATGATCTCTTAACATTCTTCTAGACCTAACAATCTATATCTTTTCAGTTTGGGCAAAGGAAACAAATTAACAGCAACAAAAAAAGTTGAACACATTCTTGGCTTTAGATTTCTACTCACTTTACAGATGAGGAAACAGAATCAGAGAGGTAAAATGACTTGACAAAGGACACATGGCTAGTAGAGGGTTAGAAACTAGGCCACTTAGTTGATTCAAACTCTTTAACACAATCTATTTCATCTGAACTTTCTGGGCCCTTTGCTATATTTAGGATGGAGGGAAAGAAACTGAAGAGAGGGGAGAAAAAGAGAGGGAAGGGAGAGAAGAAAAGAAGGAAGGAAGAAGAAAAGGGGAGAAACTAAGGAAGTGAGGCAGGAAAGAAAAGAAGAAAGGAAGGGGGAAAAAGCAGGAAGAGAAGGAGCAAAGCAGGAAAAGAAGAAAAGGAAGAGAACCTAAAAATCTAACAATGGGGTAAACCAAACTTTCATTAATGACTTAGAACCTTAGACCAAACAACAACAATAAAAGCAAGCAATCTTACCAGATGAGACTTTTTATTCTTTTCTTTGGTCAGTTTTGCTCAAGATTGCTCAGTACTTAGACAACCCCAAATATGCTTGTTTTAAAGCACAGTAATGTTTAAGAGTCACCACAGACTATATGTCTATAATTAAAGATAATGGAGAAGCTGAGCTAAGTAACTGGCAAGTATTTAAAACATATTAACTCTACTGTTCTATAAGTTTCTCACAAGAAGACTATACTCTGATTTCTAAAACTTTCAAATAAATTCCAAAGTCCAATCACTCATTTGGGAGATCATTTAGTTGAAAGAACAGACACTACCACTTCTATTTTAGGTCCATTTAGACTGGCCGCCTCCCCCCACCTTCCAATTTTTCATTCTTAAAGTAATCTTAATATAACTTTTCAGAGATTAAAATGTCAACTTTTTCCATCACTTTTTTGGGGATGGCCACATTTAAGAGTATAACACAAAACACTAAATTAGTGATTCTCCTCATTAATCCTAAAAACTATCCAGAATAATTAGAAGACTGGAAGTTAATGCCAACAACTAATGTGCCCCGTCTGTTCATAAATTAATTTAACCATTTTCTTATGATACTGACTTCAAAAATCTGAAAAAGGGGATCAAATTCTCTGCCCCCTCCAAAAAAAAGGTTTTTGTACATCTACCTGATTTAGCAAAAGTGAACATTACTTTCTTTTTCTTTCTATTTTAACTTCAGTTAGAGATAGAGATACTCATTTCAAGAATTGATTGTAGATAATATAGTAAGTGCCAGAGACATAATTTGAACTCATCTCCTGTCCAGATCTAATGTTCTTCCAACACTATGTGTAGGTGTAGCAAACCACTATTCTTTAGTTTTCCTACCTGTAAAACGAACCTAACAATATCTGCCTATCTTATAGAGTTAGTTTATATATGTTTTGTATACATTAATTCCTTCCACATCGCAACTTTCCGCATTGGTTAGGCATAAGAAAATAAATGGAATTTTTGAGGAGTTTTGTGGAAGCTGCAGAAGGCATGCGAAGGCCAGCAGATGACATAGAGACTATAACCAGATACTTAATCCAAATCTTACAATATAGTACGGCAAAGACTCTGTAAAGAAAAACAAACAAACAAAAAAACAGACATGTTTTCTAGGAATGAAGGGAGGGCCAAAATATTTTACATGGATTTTTTAGATTGTAGAGGCACCATGCCCCAACTCTCCTAACTAATGTGGAAGGAATAACTATATAGACATATATTTCTAAAGTTCTTAAAGATTCATTCTCCACTATAAGGTTCTCCTCTGAAAGAGCATAATAGTAGCTCCTATTTCTTTCTTTCTTTCTTTTTTTTTTTTGCTGAGGCAATTGGGGTTAAGTGACTTGCCCAGGGTCACACAGCTAGGAAGTGTTAAGTGTCTGAGACCAGATTTGAACTTGGGTCCTCCTGACTTCACGGCTGATGTTCTATCCACTGCACCACTTAGCTGCCCCAGTAGCTCCTATTTCTACAGCACTTGAAAGTTACAAAGAACTCTGCCGCCCCTCCCCACCACCCAAGACCTTATGCAGGAGATAATACAAATATTATGATTCTCGACTTACAGATGAAAGAACTGAGGCTCAGAGAGGAAAAGGGACTTGCTTAAAGTAACACAGGGACCATCTGGCAGAACCAAGATTTGTAACCAGATGGTCAGACTCAACTGCAATGTTCTTTTCCCCCATTCCATGCTGAAATGCCAGGATAAGGCAACGATTTTGCAAAACATCTCATAGATTATGACTCTTTTTAACTTTGGAGCCAACACCTTTCTAAGGACTATCTCTTCCCTCCAAATTGTGAAGTATACAGGGTTTGTCCTTGGTATCTATTTTCTTTCCTATTATTTCTCCCTTCCTAATCATGGCTTATCTCTAAGTCATACTTGTACTTTTCAGGAACTGTCAGCTAATTTCTGCTAAAGTGTGAGCCAAGTAACTCACGTATAAAATAATAGGACTTAATGCTTATCTTCTGAGGAGACCAGAAGGATCTACTTTTAAACATTCATGTGTCTTGAAAATAAAAATCTTTCCCAATTTAAAGGAATTAAATTGTAATGGTGGAACAATAATCAATGAGGTTGAATTTAGAGGAAAGAGCCCTCTCAATTTAGGCCTATGAGCAGTAAAAATAACAATTTCCATTTTTCTTCAATTAAGTAACACCTACAATGTGCTAGGTACTATGCTATATGTTGAGAACAGAAAAGACAAAAACACATTGTCCCCATGATCAAGGATCTTACATTTTCCACAGGGAAACAACACACATGCAGACAAATATAATTAAAGTAAATATAAATTGGGGTTTGGCAGGGCATATACTAGGGACATTAGGAAAAAATGGTGAACTTCAAAATGAGCGCCTTGAAGAAAGTTAGGAGCTCTAAGAAGAGGAAAAAGTGAAGAGAGCAGAGTTGCAGGAATGGGAGACTACTTCTGAAAAGGCTTGGAAACAAAGTTATGGCATCTCAAAGACCAGCTAATCCAGCTTCATCATTTTACAGGTTAAGAGGCCAAGAACAGTTAAACAATTGCGTAAGATCACACTGATAGTAAATTAGGGAAGGAGTATTTGAACCTAGGTCCTTTGACACCAAAATCAGTGTTTTTCCCAACTATCCAGAAGGGATATTGCATATTGGAAGCACAAGTGGTAGAGTTTGCCAGAAACAGAGTCCAGAAGGAGTAATCAGTGTGGAAAGATAGTTGGAACCCTGCCTTGAGGGCTTTAATACCAAAGAGCTAAATGTTCTAGTACTATGAGATTTACACACAACTACCAAGTGTACAAATTGAAATTATCCTTCCTCTTTCCCTTCCAATAAGGATGTAAACATTTACTGAGCATCCACAATGTATAATTCACTGTGCTAATATAAATAAGACGTAGTCCCAGATTCAAGGAATTAATATCCTACTTGATAGAATAAAATATGTATATGATTATATATAATAAAACTTTAAATATGTATCCAGAGTACTATATAATCAAATGAGGCAACATAATGTAATGGATAGAATACTAGACTGGGATTTAGAAGACCTCCATTCAAACTCCACTAATTAGCTGTGGGATTTGGGGCAAATGCCTCACTCCACTGAACTTTTATATGCTCATTTGTAAAATCAGAGGGCTGAACATGTGATTTCTAAGATCTCTTGAAGTTTTATCAAATAATGATTATTAATAATTACTAAGAAAAGATTGCCAAAAGTCCTTTCCCTCCATCAAAACAAACAATAATCCACCATAGAAACAAAAGTTAAAAAAATAAAAGAAGGGGGCAGCTAAGTGGTGCAGTGGATAGAATGCCAGCCCTGAAGTCAGGAGGACGTGAGTTCAAATCTGAGCTCAGTAACACTTCCTAGCTGTGTGACGCTGGGCAAGTCACTTAAACCCAATTGCCTCAGCAAAAAATAAATAAATAAAAAATAAAAGGAGAAACAAACAGAATGTTATTGTTACTTTGTTTAAATCAAAATTTACATTCTAAAAACAAATTTTAAATAGTTTATAGTATTATATATTTTTTTCTATTTACTTGAACATTTTTTGTTGGTGTTTGCCGTTTTAAATAAAATTTAAAAATAAAAAGATTACTCTGTAAGGCAAGCTAATTAGTATATTAGAGACCATCCATTTCACATAACTATACATCATGACTTTCAACAGGATACATTTTAAATTGAAATCATGTGCTGCTGTTTTTTTTTTTTTTTTTGCTTTTTTCCCTGAGGCAATCGAGGTTAAGTGACTTGCCCAGGGTCACACAGCTAGGGAATGTTAAGTGTCTGAGACTAGATTTGAACTCAGGTCCTCCTGACTTCAGGACTGGTGCTCTTTCCACTGTGCCATCTAGCTGCCCCCCCACCTTTTTTTTTTTTTTTTACACTATTTTAATACCTTCAAAGCTTCCATGATTTGCTGGTGTGGGCTCTCTTTCCATTGACAAGCTCTCAATAGTTATATATACTAGTAGTGTAATTACTACTACTAGTAAGTCATTTAGCCTTCTGTGGGCATTAGTGTTACCTGGAATATTATATAATGCTATGTATAGCCACTCACAGGGTTGCTGAGAGAATCAAATGGCATGTTAATACATAAGCTGTAGAAGGTCACAGGTAGTAGGGGAACTCTGGGTGAGGTGTAAGGCTCTTCAGCCCAGAGGGAACCTGCTGACTGTGTCTGGTTCAGCTTTCATCTCCCCTTGGGGGTGTCTCAGTCTTCCTGAGAAGTCAGGGGGTATAACAGCATGTGTTCTACTTGAAGCAGAGATACTGGCAGCAAGGAGACATCTACATAATACCAAGTTGCTTAGGTGGCCCCATATGCACAGCATCCTATAGTTGGCGCATGCCTAGCATGGTTGGCACAAGTGCAGTGTGCTGTAGTGATGTAAGTGTACTAGGGTATTTAAAGCTGAAAGAACTTGAAATAAATGGACTCCATGTTTGACCATCCACATGGGTCCCACCCCTTCACTTCACTCCTAAAATCAAGGACTTGGCCTGGTACTGAGATTCTCCAGAGAGCTAGTCTGGACATTACAATAAACTATTATTATATTTTTATTATTAATATTATTAGATAATTCTTATTTTTCAAAATGATCTTAGAGATAACACCACTGCTTTTTAGTTAGATTACTGATTTTCTTTTTTACTGACCCTTGAAGATCTCTAAGGCAAAAAGATCGTCAGCAGTAACTAATGACAATCTAGTTCCATACAAGGATACTCCCAAGAACTTTGGAATCAATTGTGAGACATGGGAGACTATCCAGCATTGCATGCCCTCTAGCATAAGATTGTCCATGTTCACATAATAGAAGGTACTGTGCTCTATGAGCAGAGCTGAATTGTAGTAGCTCAGAAGAAACACGAAATGCACAAATTTAGAAAGATCCGCCACTCCAGACTATCTGTGCCTGACCTGTAGTACAGCCTCCCAAGCTCCTGATCAGCCATAGTCGCAACATACTATATACCTTGACCCCAACATAGTGATATCATTTTAGTCCTCTTTGAAAACAAAACCAATGAACTAATACAAGCTATGCCAAAAGTCTTAGTGTAATTTTAAGCTTTAGTAGATTTTAAATTACTGTATACTTAGTATGTATATTTGACAGGGAAACAGTTTAAGCCCATTAGAGTTTTGCTAACCTGAAATCCACTACTGTCTCCTGAAAATAAATGCATGCTTCCAAATTAAAGTGTGAGTAAAACCAAACCATTTTACTAATTACTCGATATACATGGATTACATTGAGCTTTATAGATCCAATGAAAACATACTAAACAGGTCCTCCAACTCTCTATTTTATCTGTGTCATTTCAATTTAATAAATATAAAAATATTAACATAAACCAAAGTAAGAGAGAAAATTTTGAGCTTAAATCAATGGATTAAGGCAATAATAATACTTTGGTCTCTTCCAGGCAAGACATAAAATACTAAAGCTAGAAAAAGGTGTGGTTCAATATGTTAAAAGGCTTACTGGCATCCTAAAATCAAAACTCAAAACAAGCACATTTTAAGCAATTATCATGGACACAATCCCATTTATGCTTTCAGATCTAGAAAAGCGTCCTAACAAAATCTACACAATGTTAATGAACGAAAAGGTCTATCATTCAAAGGCAGTTAAAGAAAAATGAATACTTTCTCACCAAAAAGGAGGGAAAAGGCTGGTAGAAATTTTTAGAGTACTTGATAGGGTCAATCCTACAAAGATATTTTTGTAACAAGCAGCTATCACTTCAACAAATAACAGTGAAGTATGATGACAACTACATGGCCACTGGCTTTATTAACTATAACAGTGTTTTACCTTTGGGTAGAGCCCATAAAATGTGTATTACATATAAATGTAATCAAATGGACTCCCATGAGCAACACTGCATGTACTTAGCTAACAAATGTTACAAAGAACCACTGAACAAATGGCTGAGTAATGTAGATATGTTTAGAAAAACAAGATTTATGATACCAATTCAGGACTAGGTCATTACCATTAGACATTTTAGAAAGGTTATCCCTAACAAGCCTAAATTTGGCAATCAATTCAAATTATGCAAGGAAATGCTAAAATTGCCATCATTGAAGGCTGGGGGAAAAAAAAAAAAAAAACATCTACGAAGCATTTAGTTAAGTCATGACCTATTGTTGAGAATTATAAATCAGAAGCGGGCTATCTTTTATGATAGGTGACAAATTTCTACTGTACAAAATATTCTTTAGAACTCAACGAAAGGAGGCAGAGAAGATGGCAAAGTAAAAGCAGGAACTTGCCCAACCTCTCCCCCAAGCTGCTCCAAATTCCTTTAAATAATGACTCTAAACAAATTTTAGAGTGTCAGAATATCCCCAAAGATGAAGAACATTTTCCAGCCAAGAGAAACTTAGAAGCTCAGCAGAAAAGGTCTACTACCACCAGGGTGGGAGTCCAGTGTGCAGTCCCAGTGCAGGACTTGCTGGCACATCCTTGGACCCAGCTCCAGGTCCATCCCAAGCCAGGTCACAGCAATACTGGTGGCTTCCAGATATCTTAGCTCAGAGACATCAAAGAGGATCTGGGAGGTTAGCAGAAAAGGTCTATAGAGCCAGAGTTGGAGAACAGCCAATTCCAGTGCTGGCCTAACCCCTACCCCAGCATCAGAGAAACAGAATCTCTGAATCAGCAGCAGTGTTCTGGGGACACCAGGGAGGGATCCAAAGGTCAGTGGAGAGGGTCTATGGCAATGGGGTATGAGTCTGGTGTGTTATCCCAGTGCAGCCCTGGTCAGCAGAGCACCTGCCTTGCCCAGCACACTAGATCTTACAGCTACATGGAATGGGGACATACCTAACAGCTCCAGGGCTGAAAAGAGTGCTAGTGGTCAGATTCCTAAAAGGATTTCTCAAAACAGCTGCACAAAACTCCAGAAGCTTAGGACAGTGCATCCTCCAACCTGGAAACAAAGCCCTACTTTAACAAAGAGTTAAAGGCAGAGTAATAGGCTAGGAAAATGAGTAGAAAACCAAAAAAATAAAGTTATAATAGGGACAAGGAGGATCAGAACACACACTCAGAAGATTATAATGAAATTGAAGCTCCTACATCCAAAGCCTCTAAGAAAAATGAGAATTGGGCTCAGGCTATAGAAGAGCTCAAAAGGGACCTTGAAAAATCAAGAGAGATAGAGGAAAAATTAGGTAAAGAATTGTGAGAGGTACAAAAAGAAATACAAAGAGCTAATGAAGAAGAATGATTTAAAAAACAAAATTAACCCAGCAAAACTGGGTATAATCCTTCAGAGGAAAAAGTAGTCATTCAATGAAACAGAATTTTCAAGTGTTTGTAACGAAAAGACCAGAGCTGAATGGAAAACCTGATTTTCAAATACAGGACACTGAAGAAGTATAAGGAGGTAATTAGAAAAAGTGTATCATAAGAGACTTAATAAAGTTTATTTGTTTATAGTCCTACATGGGAGGATGATTCTTGTAACTCATCAGAATGTTCTCATTATTATGGCAGTTTGAAGGAGTATATAGACAGAGGGCATGGGTGTAAGTTGAATATGAAGGGATATTATCTTTTTTTAAAAAAATAATGAAATTAAGGGATAAGAGAAGAATGAACTGAGAGAAAGGGAAAGGGAGAAGTAGAATGGTGCAAATTATATGCCATTAAAAAAAAAAAGAGGCAAGAAAAAGCTTTTATAGTGGAGGGGAAAAGGAGGAGTGAGTGAGTGAAATTTACTCATAAGAATTGGCTCAAATAAAAAATAATATACATACTCAATAGGAGTATAGAAATCTATTTTACCCTGTAGGAAAATAGAAGGGGAATTCGATATGGGAAGTGGGGAAAGGGTGATAAAAAGAGAAGGCAAATTGGGGGAGGGAGTGGTAACAAGGTAATGGTAATATTCTGGGATGATCAGCTATGAATGATTTTGTTATTCTAAGTAGTACAATGATCCACGACTAGTCTGAAGGACTAATGATGAAAAATTCTATCCATACCCAGAAAACTGATTCTGTCTGAATATAGACTGAAGGACTTTCTCTCTCTCCTCCCTCTTACCCCCCCCTTCCCCCTCTGGAGACTGTTCTAGAAATTGTTTTGCATAACTTTACATGTACTTTCTTAATAGGGGTAGGGGTAAGTATGAGGGAAAGAATCTGGAACTCAAAAATTTTAAAAACAAATGTTAAAAAAATCATTTTAAATGTAACTGGGGAAAATATTAAATAAATAAATTTAAAATTAAAAAAAAAAAAACTCAGCCAAAAATTTGTTTCTGGAATTGCTTCTCATAATCACTCAGACAAAATATTGATTTATATATAAAAACTTAATATTTTAGATGTTGCTCTACCAACATTTTCTACTCTTCAAGCTACATGGAATGAAAAAAATTTCAAAATAAAGAAACTTAGCAGAAGAAACTAAAATCATATAGAAATGGGATGAGGCACATATCATTTGTCCTTCTGTCTGCTACTTGATGTGCGGAAAATGTTTTCAGCAAAACTACAGGAGATAAGTTTACACCCTAATACTTTTATTCAATGATAAAAGCAGTTATTTTATCCACTTATGCAATAACCTATAGAATGTGAAATACAAAAAGAATAACATTAAGACAGCAAGAATAATCTCAACTCAATCTGAACTCCATTAGAGAGAAGAATGATTTTTTAAATAATAACAATAGGCTAGATTTATGATATTTTAGATCAAAAGCTACATTTTTTTCCTAAACTTTTGGCAACATACACACATTTGTCTTTAAGTATATTTGCTGTGTGGCTTAAAGAAAAATCAAATGGCATTTTTAAGGTGACTTTGCTAATCTTTTGTTTCCTTAAAAGATTTAGGGGGAAAAAAACTCTAAGATATTTGATCTTAAAAGTTGAGTTTTTAAAATTTAATTATAGAAACTATTCTTGGCAAATAATGAAATAGGACATGGTCCTTTTTGTTTTGAGACTACATCTATAAAAATATAAAATATAATAGAACAAAAAAAGGGGAGAAAAGCATTTGTAAAAGGAGCAAAGTATTCCAAGTTTCAGAAATAATATGTAATTAGATTAGAAATTAGATAGGCCTTGCAAAAAACACAAATGTTTCCCAGACCACAGAAAGATCAAAACAAACAAAAAAAAGACTATTTCTTTCCTCTCTCTCTTGATAAAGAATTAATTAAATCAATCTTTTTTTATCACTGAACCAGAATAAATCATGATTGACCTCAGATAAGCAATTTTCCTAAAATGATTTAGAAAAATTTTAGATTAGGGCAAAGTCAAATTGCTTTCCTTTTACTGAAAAATATCTCTTGTGATAACTAGATAATGAAATCTATTTATATAGCACTTATTTGTATCTCATCCAAATGATTAGAATTGGCTTCAAAGTTTAAGCCAACAATTCCAATAGACTTGTGATGGAGAGCCATCTACATCCAGAAAGAGGACAGTAGGGATTGAATGTGAATCACAACATAGTATTTTCACTTTTTTTGTTGTTGTTTGCCTGCTTTTTTTTTCTTTCTCATTTTTTTCCTTTTTAATATGATTTTTCTTGGGCAGCATGATAAATATGGAAATATATATATATATATATACATATATATATATATATATAAGAATTGCACATGTTAAACATATAGTAGATTACTTGTTGCTTGAGGGAGGAATAGGGGGAGAGAGGAAGAAAAATTTGGGACACAAAGTTTTGTGAGGGTGAATGTTGAAAACTATCTTTGCACATATTTTGAAAATAAAAAGCTATTTTTTTAAAAAAAAGTTTAAACCAAAATTTGGTGATTCAAGTACAAAAGAAAATTGTCAATTTCTTATTAATGACAGTAAATCAATTTATTATGCATATTATATTATTATAAAGCACTTATTATTACTACCATCTGCCATACATTGTGCTAGACATAAGATAAAAATTCAACAGTACTTGTTCTTAAGAACTCTATCAGAGGAAAAAAAAAAAATCAAACATGTCCACATATGAAATGGAGGTGGGGGAAAAATTCGCTTGATCCACATCTGTTGCACATATAAATATGTAAAAGTAGATACAAATTATAATTTTAGAAGGAGGCATTAGCAGTTTGAAGGATTAGAAAGTACTTAATATAGAAGGTGGCATTTAAGCTCAGCTTTGAAAGGAACTAGGCATCTTAGAAGGCATAAGTGAGGAAGGAGAGCATTCTAGCATGGAATGGCAGGAAGGAATTTGAAAGAAGGAGTCAGTGTAAAGGCAGAGATAGGAAATGGAAGGAGAAAAGTGAACAACACTAAGAAATCCAGTTTGACTGAATCATAGAGTATGTAATGATGAGAAATATGCAATAAGTCTGTAAAGTTATGTTAGAATTAATCAGGTTATAAAAAGTTTTAACTGAAACAAAAGCATTTATATTTATTTCTAGAGATAGCAGGTAGCTACTGGAGGCTAATGAGTAAGGTAATAACATTGTCAATCCGACCTATGCTTTGGAAATATCACTTTAGCACCTGCATGAAGACCAGATTAGAGAGGAAATAAGAGTTGAGGGAAGGATGCCAATTAAGAAACGGTTTCAATTGTCCAAGAGAAAGATAATGAGGGCCTAAAACAGGATGATGACTTAATGAGTGGAAATGACAGGAGAAATGTGAAAGATGCTGTGATGAGAAAATCTAAAATCTAAAACAGTTTAGACATATGGAATGAGGGAGAATGAGAATAACTCCTAAATTGGCAACTTGGGTGACTAGAAGAGGGACTAGAACACCTTATGTACCCACAAATGGATGTCAAATATGAATACAATTCTTTAATTTTACTATCCCCCCAAACCCATCTAAATTCCATGTTGTTATTCCACCATCATTCTTTACAACAAAATATTTTTCTTTTGTTCATAAAAAAATTAATTACTATTTTTATTGTTAAAACCCAAAATCCTTTGTTATAGGGTTGCTTTTTAGCCATTCTGGTCATGTATCAAAAATGCCTACATATCACCTGACCAAAATGTAACCTTTGATAAAATTCCTTATCCTACCATGCTTAAGAAATTGCTCTCAGTGCACGATGAAGCTCCACTGTATCTCTTAACCTTCCGACCTGCCCTCCAGAACTTACAATTAAGAAAATTCATTTAAAATAAGGACTGCTGTACATAAACACTTGGTTAATTTTGTTAAATGTACATACAGTTCTAGTATGTTGAATAAGATTCCATGAAAACATGATTACTGCCTTTAAAAATAAATCATTATTTAAAATCAAACTACAACTCTCCACCTTTCCCAATGAATAAAGCTAATTTAAAATTGAAAAGATTAGAGGAGCAGATGATTTGGAGCTAAAGGAATTAGCGATCACTTTGTCTAACCCCCTAATTTCATAACAGAAATTTAAACAGCAAAATTCACTGATTTATCTAAGATCACAAAAGAATGCTTGATTTAGATTTTGGATTCAGAACATAATCTAGATTTTCCTATTAATTAGTTGTGTAACCTTGGATAAAGTTAGGACTTCTATCCAGGTCTCTAATGGATTTTGGTCACTGGATCACATTGCTGAAGCTAATGCACACAAAGGCACTTCTCTGCTGCTTTCTACTAAATCTATGGAAGAATTAAAAAAATGATCTGATGACTTATTAGAATCTTCTTCTGATATTCGAACATTGATCATATATAAGGTGATATATGGTTGTAGAGTAGTTGGTTTAAACACACTAAAAAGGCACCATCACAGAATAATGGAATTTCAGAGTTGAATATTGCTAGTGGTCATTTGGTTTAAGACTTCTTAAACTTTTTTCCACTCACAACTCCTTTTTGCCCAAGAAATTTTTATATTATGGTGGCTACATAGATATATAAAATAGATATACAAATTGAACATTTACTGAAGTCATAATTTCATGACCCCCCACATTCAGTTACTTGACCCTATATGGAATCATGATCCACAGTTTAAGAAGCTTTGATAAAGTTCAAATCATATTGAAAAAGAAATCCTTGGATGTCAAATCTAACAAGTGTTCAATCAAATTTCTCTTGAATTCTCCAATAGGGGAAAGTCTTGAGGCAGACTATTCCACAGACAGATAAGAATTAAGGAAAGGTGGAAGAAAGGAAGAGAATAAGGGGAGAGAGGGAAACAAACATTTACTAATTGTTTATTATGTGCCAGGTTCTGTGGAAAGAGCTTTACAAATATCCAATTTGATCCTCAAAACAACCTTGCCAAGTGGGTAGTATTCCCATTTTATTGTTGAGGAAATTGAGGAAGACACAGATTAAATGATTTTCCCAGTGTCATATAGCCAGTGTTAGGAGGCCATGTGTTATGAGTTTGCCTGACTGTGGGCCTCCATCCACTATGCTACTCAGCTGCATAGGAAGGGTTGGGTTAAAGACCTGCTTCTAACACATATTGGCTGTATGACCATGAACAACTCAATTAATCTTTTAGTAATTGTCCAAGACCATAAGTTGCAGAGAAGGTGCTAGAAGACTATTGGTTCCCTTAAGTACAACAAGGAAGGAAGAGGGAAATTCAAGAGAAGGGAAGGTTTTGGGGAAAAGATAAAGTTGTTTTGGATATGATGGATTTGAGATTTGTATAAGCATCCAGATCAAGAGGTCTTAGAGGTATATGAAGATGCCTGACCGTAGATCAAGAGACAGAGTAGAAAATATACAGATCTAGATATCATCGGCACAGAGATGTTAATTGAAATCATGAGTGATAAGATCACCTTAGTGAGAACATAAAACTAGGGTTCTTAATCTGAGGTCAGTGAACTGGAAAAAAAAAGTTCTAATAGTTGTATTTCTATAAATGGTTTCCTTACTAATCTTATGTATTTTATTTCATTCATATAAAAGATTATTCTGAAAAGGGGTTCATGGACCTTGTCAGACTGCCAAAAGAGCCCATTTAAAAAAAAAAAAAAGGCTAAGAACCCATCAGAGAATAAAAATGAAAGTGGTCTCCAGTCAGAAGCTTGGAAATACCAAAATAGGTAGGTATGACATGAATAGCACGAATGAATGATGTGGTATGAAGAACCAGCAAAAGAGACAGAGAAATAGCAGCCAAACAGATAGGAGAACCATCAAGAAAAAGTAGTGTCAAGAAAACTCGGAGAAAAGAAAGTATGCACAAGAGGGTGAACAAAAGCATCAAATGCGGCAAAGATGTCAATAAGCATAAAACCTGAGAAAAAGCCATTACACTTTTCAATTAATAGATCATTATTAACTTAATTATTAACTGGAGAAGGTAGTTTCATTTGAATGCATGCTTAGGTTACAAGCAAGAATGCAAAGAATTTAGAAGAAAGTGAGAGAGGCATAGAAAAGTAGATGGTTTTCTCAAGATGTTTTGGCCATCAAGAGAAGAAAAGATAGAGAATAGCATTTAGTGGATAGTCTAAGATCAAGGGACAGTTTTTAAAGAAGGGAATAGGACCTCAGGGAAGGAACCAGTAGATAAAGAGAAAAGGTGAGAGAGTAAGGATGATGATGATAATAAATAAAAAAGAGAGTGGGACAAGAAATCAATTAAGGAAGAACAGGTAAAGTTTTTACAGAAAAAAGGGGCACTTGAATTTAGGCTTTAAGGGAAAGATATATATTTATACAGTTGGAAATGAAGGAATGCATTCCGGCCATTGGCCACAATTAATGTGAATGCACAGAGATAGAGGTAGATGGATTTTTAAGTGTGAAGATTATCAAGTATTAGTTGTACATTCATGCTAAAACACACTCCCTGCCTGAAAGGGAGTGATATGAGACAGAACTCAGATTAAAAAGAGATTTCAACAGCTTTTTATTGGTTAAGTATGGAGAGTCCTAGCAATTTTAGAACAGAAGCATGAAATGAACAGACCCATGCTTTAGGAGGATTACTTTGGCAATTATATGGAAGGTAGATTGGAGGGGAGAGAGTAGGAGCAGGGAGATTAATTAGAAGGCCCATACAGTAGTCTAATTAAAAAAAAAAAAAAAGATTTAGGCCTGAAGAAAGATATCAGTGTTATAAAAGATGGAGATGGAGGATGAAGGAAAGGGAAATATCAGGATTGACTGGGTGGCTAGAAAGATAGTAGTAGTATTCTGAGAAATAGGGAAATATGGATGGGTAATAAGCATGAAGGTAATGAATTCTTTTCTTCTGTTTTGGACATCAAATTACAGATATAGGACTAGAAGGAACTTCAGAAGCCAACCAATCCACCTCATTACAACAGAGGATATTCAAGGTCCAGGAGCTTTGATATTTGCCCAAGGTGACTAAAGTAGTAACTCTCAAAAATAGTATTGGAATCCTGGTCCTCTGATTCCAAAGTCAGTGTTCAGTCCACTCTGACAACTATCTCCTACTGCTAACCACATATTTCAATTTATTGTATTTGTGATTTCTCTAAAACAAAGTCTATAGAACATCACTCTAAACAAACCTCAGAGGTCGTTGAATCTAATTCTTTTGCTTTATAGATGAGGAAACTTTAGAAGTTAAATGATTTCCTCAGTTCAGAAAGTGAGGTTCTTTTTTAAAACAGTATTTTTTCTAATTACATGTAAAACAATTTTTGATATTAATTTTTTATAAAATTTTGAGGTCCGATTTTTCTCCCTCACTCTTTTCCTTCCTGTCTTAAGATTGCAAGGAATTTTATATATATATATATATATATATACACATGCACACACACACACATATGCATACAATCACACAAAACACATTTCCACATTAGTCAGGTTGTAAAAGAAAAAACAGAACAAAAGAAAAAAAACAAAAAAATAAAGTAAAAAGCATACACTTTGATCTGCATTCGGTGTCCATCAATTACTACTCTGGAGGTGGAAAGAATTTTCCTTCATGAGTCTTTTGGAATTGTCTCAGATCATTATATTGCTGAGAAGAGCCAAGTTAATACACAAACTAGTTGAGAAAAGATTTGAAACTGGAATGTTGAAGTGATATTCAGCAGGCAATCACTGACATAAAACTAGAGAGATCATGGTTGAATTTATAGACCTAGGAGTCATGTACATAGAATGCTGGAATGCATAGGAGTTAATGAGATACCCAAGAGAGCTCTCTCTTAACTTATGTACACTGAGATACTTTCTAAAGTTGATCTTTACGAACAGACAAGATACTAAAACATACAAGATTACAAACTGCAAACACAGTAGTAATCAGTATTCTATTTATTTATAAAGTAATAAACAGGATGGATATGAAGGATTCTATGTCTGTGACAAGAAATCTAATACTCTAGATTAGTGGTTTCAAACACAGATAGGAATGGATCCCTGTGGACCACATATTGACTTATAAAACCCAAAGGTTTTCAATTTGGGTTTAGGTCTGTCTTTGGAGTTTTGTGGCAGCAGCCTACAAATTTGAGACCTTTTATACTAGAGCATTATTTCATTAAAACTAAGGAATTATAACTTTAATGTTTTAAATGTCATTATCATAGAAACATATAGAATATGAGAGCTGTAAAGAGCTTTTAAAATGATCTAATTAAAACTCCTTGTTTGACAAATGAAGAAAGTGATATCCAAAGAAGTTTATTTCCCAAGGTCAAACAGTTAGGGATTCTATGCCTTCTAATATTCCTCAGTATGATTTCCCCCCTATTATATATGCTCTTCTCTTGGTTCTAAATTCACGTTGTTGTTTAGTCATTTTTCAGTCCTGCTCAAGTCTTCATGATCTCATTTGGGGTTTTCTTGGTAAAAAAATATGGGAATGGTTTGCCATTTCCTTTTCCAAATCTTTACAGATGAGGAAAACTGAGGCAAACAGGGGTAAGTGACTTTCCTAGGATCACAAAGCTATCTGGGGCAATATTTGAACTTAGGATGATGAGTCTTCCTTGACTCTAGGCTTGGCATTCTATCCACTATGCCACCTAGCTGCCTCTATTGAGCTCATCACACAACTTCTATTTCATAATGACGTCCTCATATTATTTCTTACTACTGTACACAAAAATGATATTCCATTACATTTTTATACCACTAGTTTTTTTAAGCCATTCCCAAGCCAAGGGACACTACTTTATTTCCTGTTCTTTGCTATCAAAAAATGTGCTTCAGTGACTACCTTGGCATATACATAGTGGACTTTTTTTTTTCTGTCTTTGATTTCTTTGGGGTACAAACCCAAGATTAAGATCACTAAATCAAAGGAATTCCAAACTGATACCCAGAATAGTTGGATGAATTCATAGTTCTACTGGTATTTTATTAATTCCTGCATTGTCAGAGTCCTTCAACATTAACTGTTCTCATTTTTGTTATCTTTGTCAATGTGAATATGATAAGGTCAAAATTCAGAGTCAATTATTTATCTTGGATTTCTTTTACATGATGAGATTGAATTATGTGGCCTCTAATATTTCTTCCAGCTTTAGATCTATGATCACATAAGCCTCCTAATAATGCTTAGGATCATATTTTCCTGAGGTCATTTATAGTCTGTCATTCTTCTTTTGACAATTATTCCTATTGAGTTATCTATGGTTTAGTATTTTGCATTTGTGACAGTTTTCCTTTTTTTTTTTGTATCAGATTTTCACTTTTTCTTTTCAAAATTTTACTTTTTAAGAACAGAATATGATGATGATCAATTCTGACACAAGGCTCTTTTCAACAGCGAGGTGATTCAGGCCAGTTTCAATGGTCTTGTGAGGAAGAGAGCCATCTGCACCCAGAGAGAGGACTATAGGGACTGAATGTGGATCACAACATAGTATTTTCTCTTTTTTTTATTGTAGCATACTTTCATTTTGTTTTCTTTCTCACTTTTTTCCTTTTATGATCTGATTTTTCTCATGTAGCATGATAATTGTTGAAATATGTATAGAATTGCACAGGTTTAACATGCATTATATTACTTGCCATCTAGGGGAGGGCTTAGGGAAAAGGGAGGGAAAAAAATTGGAACGCAAGGTTTTGCAAGGGTGAATGTTGAAAATTATCTATGCATGTTTTGAAAATAAAAAGCTTTAATAAAAATAATATAAGGTAAATTTACATAAGGAAGAAGTGTTCTTTATTTTCATAGGATTTTATATTTTATTTTTCTTATGCTATCTTCATGCTGCTTTTTTTAAAAAATTAATTTGTTCTGCTCCTTTTATTCTTAAAATGCTCATTTATGGGAGTTTTGAACTGTTTTTGTGTCAGAAACCCTTTGAAAGGGAAATTCACAGACTGCTCTGAAAAATGTTTTTAGATATATAACATAAAATATACAGTAGTGTCAAGAAAATCAATTATATTAAAACACAGTTAACAAAATATGAAAAATGGAGAGCAATTTGGAACTATGCTCAAAAAGTTATCAAACTGTGCATACCATTTGACCCAGCAGTGTTTCTACTGGGCCTATATCCAAAGAGATTTTAAAGGAGGGAAAGGAATCCATATGTGCAAAAATGGAAATTGAAAGGATGCCCATCAATTGGAGAATGGCTGAATAAATTATGGTATATGAATGTTATGGAATATTATTGCTCTGTAAGAAACGACCAACAGGACGATTTCAGAGAGGCCTGGAGAGACTTGCATGAACTGATGCTGAGTGAAATCAGCAGAACCAGGAGAACATTATACACAGCAACAAGACTATACGATGATCAATTCTGATGGACATGGTTCTCTTCAACAATGATGTGATTCAAACCAGTTCCTATTGTTCAGCGATGAAGATAGTCATATACATCCAGAGAGAGGCCTGAGGGAACTGAGTATGGACCACAACAACACAGCATTTTAACGCTTTCTGTGAATATTTCCATGCATTTTGTTTTCCTTCTTAGGTTGTTTTTTTTTTTTCTTCTCTTTCTAGATCTGATGTTTCTTGTGCAGTAAGATAACTGTATAGATATGTATACATGTATTGGATTTGTCATATAATTTATCATATTTAGCATGTATTAGATTACCTGTCATCTAGGGGCAGGGGGTGGGGGGAAGGAGGGGAAAAGCTTGGGGAAAAAAAAGTTTTTGCAAAGGTCAGTGTAGAAAAATCACTCATGTTTTGTAAATAAAAAGCTTTTAATAAAAAAAAAAAGTAAAAAAATAAAAATAAAAAAAAAATATGAAAAAAGCATGGATCTCAGATTGAGAACTCCTAATTTATAGGATCAGAGAATTTCTTCAATGAGCTCATTTCTAATTAAAAACATCTTTTTTTTTTTTTTTTTTGCTTAAGAATGAAATGTGAGCATATAAGAGTTAACTGGCAATTAAATTAAAAAATCACTAGGAAAATAATAGCATTTCAATTAGGCTATAATTATTTAAATAAGCTGGGTTGGGGGGAACGTAAGTAGGTAAACTTTTAAATCTGACTACCTAGACAGTGGAGAATGATGATTTATATTGCCCTTTTACAATTGCAATTGTAGTTGATCTTTTAAATTAAAAAACAAAATAAAACAAAACAAAACAAAAAAAACCGTACAAGACAGGCAAAGAATTGGTATCCTCATCTCTAACTCTGGGCTTCAAATCCCTGCTACAATTATACCTTCTACAAAAAGCCTTTCCCAATCTGGCTTAATGCTTGTTCCCTGTTAATTATCTACATTTCCTCCCATGTATATTTTGTTGGTACATAGTTATTTGCATAGTCTCTCCCATTCCCAAGAGGGGGGAACCTTTTTTCTGCCATAGGCCCTATGGATATTTATAATATTATTCCTGAGCCATACAAAATTATCAACTTAGAGAATTCAAGCAGTGGGAGGTTATTGTACATAGCTTTCAGCTAGCTCATCATTACTTGTGGTTGCCTTATCAAATGATTTTGCAAGCCTTATATATGGCCGGCAGGGTAGATGTTCCCCACCGCTGTATTAGATTATAAATTCTTAAAGAATAGGGACTGTTTTTTGTTTACTTTCTTTATATCCTTAAGATGAAGACAGTGACAATCCTTAGTACATGCTTTAAAAATACTGGTGGACTTTATTTTTCTATGTTTGTAGATTAGAAAACTGAGGCTCAAATAATGTTGCTGACTTGCCCAATGCTATTTGGTTAGTAAATAATAGAGAAAGGACTTAAACCAGAATCTTTTAACTCAAGGTCCAATGGGGATGGGGAAGGAGGGAAAACTGACTATCCATCCATCATCAAATCAGAATATTTGTAAAAGATGCTTACCATATGTTTGCAACATATAAGCATTTTAAAATACTTATTCCAGCCACTTTTCCAATCATCTAACATTTGTGTTCCCTAATATATACCAATGATTTTTTTTTTGTTTTAGCTTTCCATGACTGTGTTAAAGGGGAAAATAAATACATATATATGTGTACATAGAGTGTGTGTGTGCGTGCATGTGTGCATGTATCAGAGCCAAATGTGGCTCCTGTTCATCATCAGGTTGGAAAACTGCAAGTTGTGTTTATGTGACACAGAAAGCTTACTAAACATAGACAAACTGCTAAATATGAGCCAGTGGATAAATTAAGCTATTTTTCTAACCAACTATTGTGATCCAGGTTGGGGACTTTTGAAATATAAATCCAACCTTTAAGTATATAAGGTTTCTATTCCTATAAGCCAGCAAACCAAATTATGAGGTATTTTTTTTAATCTCCTTTGTTTTGAAGAACATCTAAATATTGGCTCCGATTAATCATTTGCCATATTAATAAAAATAGCATGTCTAATGCTAAGTAATTTTCAAACAAGAACTTTATATCTCAAATAAAACGTTTTGGGTTTCTTTTTTGTTTTTTTGTGGAGTAATTCATAATGAAACTAAATCTCCTCATAACTGCTTTTGTTTAAAATAATAGGTCATAGTGTCACTAACACATAGGTAGCCTGAGATGATTGTGTAGTCTCCAAACACTAAGAATTGTGAACCTTATAAGTATATATAAGTATAAGTAGTGTGATGAAATGGGGCCCTATACCCAAGCTCTTCCACTTGATGATTTAAGTTTCCTTCTTTGGGCCATCAATGGATGTGGAAGAAACCAATCAAGAAGGAAGAATTTTTTCTTACCAAAGATCATACCCTTGAATCTCTCTGGCTTTGGCAGTGTTTCCCAGAGGTTAAAAGAAGGCAGGATGATTTTTAGTATTAGATAAAACCTTAGAGATCATTTAGTCCAACCCTTCAATACCATCACCTCACTTTACATTGGGGATAGAAAATCAGGCTGGCATCAAGAACTGAGTTCAAATTCAGTCTTAGATATTTTCTATGTGTATATCCCTGTTTCTCTTAGTTTTCTCATCTCTAAAGACAATTGGAAAAGGAAATGACAAACCACTGTAATATTTTTGCCAAGAAAACCCCAAATGGAGTCATAAAGAGTAGAACATTACTGAAATTAACAACTACAACAAAACACTGGGTGGTTAGATCAAGAGAACCTCAGATGTTGAGAAGTAGGATTAAAGAGCTTTTATTTTTTAATTAGTGTCTGAGTGTGTTTATATATTAAAGATATGAAACATTACAAGGTATACAAGAAAGTTGCTAATATTGATTTTTATTATAGATGGTGCAGAGAAACTATAAACTTGCTTAAGCTATGTAAGACTGATTATAGTCATGTCTCACTGCCATGCAATGAAATGATTATGTGCATCATTAAATATCTGTCAGATTAATTTTGTATGTTTTAATTTATTACAGTAGCAACTTTATATATTCATACTTTTTTCAATACTATAAAAAGGAAGGTGAATATTGGCTCTGCCTTTGTCACTTATCCATGTGACTTTAGGTTATCCTTATTTCTCAAATTTGAGACCTAAAGCCAAAAGAATATTAGAATAAATTCTGCCTTAAGTTTTTATTTTGTGCTTTGCAATTATTATTTTTTCCCTAAAGAAGTTATTCTTAAACTACCATTAGCATAAGGAAAGAGTGATTAATTTTGGAAAATAGTACCAACATCTTTTCAATGTATTTTGTGGATACTTTGCAGCTTTCTATGGATTCTTTAGATTCTATAGTGTCTCTGGATTTATTTCTGCTGATTTTGTTTTTTTCCTGTTCTAAGATCCTTTCATCATTCCTTCCTTCCTGTTTCCTCCCTCAAACCTCCTTCCTTCCTCTTCTTCCTTTATGTGTTCTTTCCTTTCTTTTCCCCCTTTTCTCTTTCATTCTCACTCTTCCCTACCTCCCTTTCCTTTCTTTTCCTCTCCCCTTCTCCCTTTTTCACACTTCTTCCCTTCTCTCTCTCCCTCTTTCCCTCTCCCCCCCACCCTCTATTTCTCTTTCTAGAAAGGAATGGGATACATCTGACAACTGTCAAATTATACTCTATAGCTGAGGTGTCAAGTACATTGTTCCCAGGATATATCTTATACCAGCAACATTCTACATACAGCTAGAACCAGATTAAACTGTAATTGGGAAACATTTAATAAAAATGCAATAAAACAGATAACAGTGTATAAATGAAGTCAATATGCAGCCCACAGGGATCTTTATGGACAGTGCTGTTTAGTCATCTCAGTTGTATATGACTTCTTGACTCCATTTGGGGTTTTCTTAGCAATGCTTTTGATTTCCTTCTCCAACTCATTTTACAGATGAGAAAACTGAGGCAAATAGGACTAAATGATTTGCCCAGGGTCATACGGCTAGTGAATACCTGAGGCTGGATTTGAGTTCAGGTCTTCCTGGCTCTAGACCCTGGATTATATCCACTGCACCATCCAGCTGTCGCAATCTATAGATTAGTGGTCCCCTTTTCAATTTCAGTTTAACACCATTGATCTATAGGATGTTGCTATTTATATAATAGGAAAAATAAAGAGAAAACTTCTTGCACTATACATCTATGGTAGAATATTCTATCTGAGTACTAAACTAATTATCTTTCTCAGGCAGTCAGAAAAGCTGCAGGGGATGAATGGTTTTTGTTCTGATCAAGTCTCATCATAAAAAGAGTCACTGAAGAAGGAATCACAAACTGACTTGAACAAGTCATTGCACTGTTCTGGTCCTCAGTTTCCTTATTTATAGAATGACTGCATCAGAATGAATGATGTCTAATTCATTCAGGACCTAAATTCTCTGAATTTATATATGAGATAGGTTCTGAAATTCATTCAATCCAATTTACAAACTACTTGTTAGAATATCTGATAGAAAATTTTTAGTTTTGTTATTTTTCCTTTTTAATAATAGTTTTTTATTTTCAAAATACATGCAAAGATTGTTTTCAAACATTCATTCTGTAAAACCTTGTGTTCCAAATTTTTCTCCCTCCCTTCCCCCCACTCCCTGTCCTAGATAGCAAGTAATCCAATATTGGTTAAACATGTACAATTCTTTTATACATATTTCCACAATTGTCATGCTGCACAAGAAAAATCTGACAGAATTTTGTGAAAATCATTTATTCCAAATAAGAGTACCAGCCCTGGAGTCAGGAATAACTGAGTTTCTATGCCACCTCAGACACTTGACACTTGTTACCTAAATGGCCTTAGACAAGTTACTTAACCCCAACTGCCTTGCCCTCCTCCCCCGCAAAAAAATTATTTATCCTATTTGAATTAAATTTGAAAAAAAAATAGAAAAATTTTCATTAAGTGCTTCCTTTAATTTTGGTTTTGCATATTCTCTATAGGATAAAACTTTAGAATAATGAATAGAATAAAATCAATTAGCTAAAAAGTGATTATATGGCTTTCATCTAAGTTAACTTACAAGGAATTTAACATCAAAACTTTTACTATGAAACCCAGACAATTCCCAAATACATTAAGCCATTTTAATAAGAAATTGGACTCAAAGTCCTCTTAGTTCTAAAGAAAGTATCTTGGTCTTTTATCTATTTATATTTAAAATTATTAAAATAATAAATAGTTCTAAAGACATTACTTAATTTAATAGCTAAATGAAAAGCAATTATATTTTATTTGGTCTCTAACCACAGAAATGAATTTTTTCAGCTTCTCAGAAAGGCCATATTGTAGAAATTATCTTGAAAATTGCCTTCTAAAATTGCTGTACAGATAAAATGTCATAGCAGAACATTTTCTTCTAAAGCATCAGACCAAATCAGTACAAAGCTTTTTAATTGAAAATTAAAATGAATAAAAGGGATTGATGGAATACACTGCACTGTCTATGCTGATAAGTAAAATTTAATCTCTCTTTCTCTCTCTCTCTCTCACACACACACACAAAATCAGAGCAAGACACTATAACTCCTAAATTATGTAATGATTTTTTTCTTTTCTTCTCCTTTGTAACTCATGCAACATTTGCATGAGTTAAATGTAACATGAGAATAACGGAAAATTAGGTCCTGAGTTCTATAAGCTTTTCAAGTAGTATCATAACCTTCCTGCTTCTGAATATTGTCAACAGAAACTCTTTCCTGTTTAAATATGCTCTTTGCTGGAAAAAAATAATCCATCAGCCAAATATGTCCAGCTTAAAATTTCAAAATTATATTGCTAAACATGTACTGCGTACATGACTTGCTTCAGAAACAGCCATACTCAACAACAATACTATATGAGGGTCAGTTCTAATGGACATACTCTCTTCAACAATGAAATGCTTCAAACCAATTCCAATTGTTCGGTGAAGAGAGCCATATACACCCAGAGAGAGGGATGTGAAATGTGGACCACAACGTAACATTTTCATGTTCTCTATTGAGGTTTGCTTGCATTGTATTTCCTTTATCAGATTATTCTTTCTTGTAGATATGATTTCTCCTGCACAAAAAATGATGCAATAACTATACATATATTCGATTTCTTAAGTATTCTAACATAATTATCATGTAGTGGATATCCTGCCATCTAGGGGAGGGGTGGGGAGTAGGGGGGAAAAATTTGTAACAGAAAGCTTTGTAAGGGTTAATGTTTAGGAATTACCCATACATGTTTTGCAAATAAAAAGTATTAATAAATAAAAAAAAAGAAACAGCCATACTAAAATTAGAACAAAATCTAATAGATTATCTTGGCGCTGCATATGGATAACAAGTTTATGATGTATTTTTGTGACTAAACAAAATCTTTGCTAACTAAATGGATGAGAGACAAGTAAAAGAAAGTTTAATTAATAGCTCTAAAGATTAAGGGACAAACATTAAGTTCTGTAACAGAGTAGGATGGTGGAAACAATGTGAGATTCCAATTTGAGGATGTCCATCTGAACCTCATTCAGTTCTATTCGGTCAGTTTGATTATCCAAGTTTCATTTTCTTCCTTCTAAAATGCAGAGGTTGGACGACTACAGGATCTATACATTCCTTCCAGATCGAAGGCCTATGATTCTAGTGGCTCTCTATATATACTCTCAAGGAGCTCCCAGTTTAATGGAGGAAACAATATGCAAAGAACTAGGTACAAACAATCTGCATACAGGATAAAGTAGTAATATTCAATAGAGGGAAAGGACTAGAATTAAGAGAGAATGGAAACTGCTTCTTGTAGAAGGTGGAAATTTAGCTGGGCTTGAAGGAGGCAAGGGATGCAAGGAGGTAAAGATGGGGAGGAAGAAAATACCAGACCCAGGAGATAGCCAGAGAAAATGGCCAGAATTTGAGACCCATTACAAAGCAAGGAGACCAATGTCAATGGATCTCAGAATAGGGAGGTGGGTGGTTAAGTTGTAAGAAGACTGGAAAGACAGAAAAGGCCAGGCCAATAATGTTTCATTCCTCTCCAAACTGCACTACCTTCTACCTCTATCACCTACCCCACTTCTGCTTCCTTTTCTGTACTGTCTTCACCCATTAATTTGTAAGTTTCTAGAGGGCAAGGACTGCCTTCCTTTCTGTATCTGTAGTGAGACCACTTAGCAAAATGCCTGACACATAGTAAGCCTTAATAAATGCCTGTTAACTTTCTAGTCTTCTTATATCTTAACCCCACCTCCATGTCTCTGAACTCGGTGTCCTTTTTGCACGAAACATTGTATTTCCTAAAGCCACATTTTCACTACTTGTCCCATATGCTTGGAATGTTTTCCTTCCTTATCAATATGTTCTAGCGTCTTTCAACTACCATTTAAAATCCTACCTTCTACAAGAAGTCTTTTCTGATCCTCCTTACTGCTAGTGCATATCTTCTGGGGATTATCTCTAATTTATTCTGTTGCTTGTTTGTACCCAATTGTTTATATGTTGTTTCCACTGTTAAACTGTGAAAACAGTCATTGGTTTTTGCCCTTCTTTGTATCCTCAAGGTTAGTACAGAGCCTGGCAAGTGGTAAGCACCTCAAAACAAAACAAAAAAACAACTATTGCAACTGAGTGTGAAAAACAATAGAACCAAAAGAGCTGGATTCAAGTCCCAGTTCTCTGAATAACCTTGTGCAAGTCTCTTAATTTTGCTAGGCCTCAGTTTCCCTATCTCTAAGAGGAGGCTATTAGTAAAGGATCTCTAAATCTCTCTCAGATTTAAAATTATGTGCTTTCTGCTTCTTGCCTTTTTAAATCAATTCAGTCCAAACCAACAAATATTTATTAACTATTTCCTATGTGCAAGACACTGTGTTATGCTAGAAATGCAAAGACAAACAAAAAAGTTCTTATCCTCAAGAAGCTTCAGTTCTGTCAAGAAGATAAACATTACCACAATTATCACACATAACAATAATAAGCCTCAGGAGGTTCTAAAGAGGGCAGAATTTTTCCTAAGTTCCTAGAACAATTAAAAAAACCACCTGAATCCAAAAAATTATTCTGAGTTTTTGAAAGTTATGTCAGCTATTCATAAGTTCTAACAAATTCTATCAAAATGGAAAGATTTCAAGCACAAACCTAAGAGATGGATTTCTACTTGCCAAATTGAGGAAGAACCTAACTAACCCTGATGAAGTTCATCACTAAAAGATGGTTATCAGGAGATGACTTTGCTGAAGGCAAATTATTAAATTAATATTAAATTTATTAAATATTAAAATTATTAAATTAAATTATTAAAGCTTTTTATTTACAAAACATAATTTTTCTACACTGACCTTTGCAAAATTTTCTGTTCCAAATTTTTCCCTCCTTCCCTCCACCCCCTCCCTTAGATGGTAAGTAGTCTAATACATGTTAAATATGTTAAACAACCTAAGAAGTAAAACAAAATGGAAGCAAACATTAACAGAAAGCATTAAAATGCTATGCTGTGTGAACACTCAGTTCCTACAGGCATCTCTCTAGATATATATGACTTTCTTCATCACTGCACAATAGGAACTGGTTTGAATCACCTCGTTGTTGAAGAGGGCCATGTCCATCAGAATTGATCATCATATAGTCTTGTTGTTGCTGTGTATAATGATCTCCCGGTTCTGCTCATTTCACTCAGCATCAGTTCATATAGGTCTCTCCAGACCTCTGAGATCACCATGTTTCTTACAGAACAATAATATTCCATGGCATTCATATAGCATAATTTATTCAGCCACTCTCCAATTGATGGGCATCCACTCAGTTTCCAGTTTCTTGCCACTACAAAAAAGGCTGCCACAAATATTTTTGTACATGTGGGTCCCTTTCCCTCCTTTAAGATCTCTTTGGGATACAACCCTCATAGAAATACTGCTGGGTCAAAAGATGTGCACAGTTTGATAACTTTTTGAGTGTAGTTTCAAATTGCTCTCCAGAATGGTTGGATCTGTTCATAGTTCCACCAACAATGTATCAGTGTCCCAGTTTTCTTTTTTTTTTTCTTTTTTTTTTTATATAAAGCTTTTTATTTACAAAACATATGAGTGACCTTTCAACATTGACCTTTGCAAAAACTTTTTTTTCCCCAAGTTTTTCCCCTCCTTCCCCCCACCCCCCACCCCTAGATGACAGATAATCTAATACATGCTAAATAGGATAAATTATATGACAAATACAATACATGTATACATATCTATACAGTTATCTTACTGCACAAGAAACATCAGATCTAGAAAGAGAAGAAGGAAAAAACAACCTAAGAAGGAAAACAAAATGCATGGAAATATTCACAGAAAGTGTTAAAATGCTGTGTAGTGGTTCACTCTCAGTTCCCACAGGCCTCTCTCTGGATGTATATGACTATCTTCATCGCAGCACAACTGGTTTGAATCACATCATTGTTGAAGAGAACCATGTCCATCAAAATTGATCATCGTATAGTCTTGTTGCTGTGTATAATGTTCTCCTGGTTCTGCTGATTTCACTCAGCATCAGTTCATGCAAGTCTCTCCAGGCCTCTCTGAAACCCTCCTGTTGGTCATTTCTTATAGAACAATAATATTCCATAACATTCATATACCATAATATATTCAGCCATTCTCCAATTGATGGGCATCTTTTCAATTTCCAGTTTCTTGCCACTACAAAAAGGGCTGCCACAAACATTTTTGCACATGTGGGTCCCTTTCCCTCCTTTAAAATCTCTTTGGGATATAGGCCCAGTAGAAACACTGCTGGGTCAAAGGGTATGCACTGTTTGATAACTTTTTGAGTATAGCTCCAAATTGCTCTCCAGAATGGTTGGATCCGTTCACAGTTCCACCAACAATGTAACAGTGTCCCAGTTTTCCCACATCCCCTCCAGCATTCGTCATTATCATTTCCTGTCATTTTAGCCAATCTGACAGGTGTGTAGTGCTATCTCAGAGTTGTCTTAATTTGCATTTCTCTGATCAATAAATTCTAATAGTTTTTTAGTTGATTCTCTAGGATTCTCTAAGTAGACCATCATATCATCTGCAAAGAGTGATAATTTGGTTTCCTCATGACCTACTCTAATTCCTTTAATCTCTTTTTCTTGTCTTATTGCCAAGGCTAGCATTTCTAATACAATAATTAACAGTAATGGTGATAGTGGGCAACCTTGTTTCACCCCTGATCTTATTGGGAATGGTTCCAGTTTATCACCATTACATATGATGCTAGCTGATGGTTTTAAATAGATGCTACCGACTATTTTAAGGAAAAGTCCGTTAATTCCGATACTCTCTAATGTTTTTAATAGGAATGGATGTTGGATTTTATCAAATGCTTTTTCTGCATCTATTGAGATTATCATATTTTTTTTGTTAATTTGGTTATTAATATAGTCAATTATGTTAATAGTTTTCCTAATTTTGAACCATCCCTGCATTCCTGGTATAAATCCTACTTGGTCATGGTGTATTATTCTCGGAATGATTTTTTGTAATCTCTTTGCTAATATTTTATTTAAGATTTTTGCATCAATATTCATTAAGGAGATTTGTCTATAATTTTCTTTCTCTGTTTTTGTTTTACCTGGTTTAGGTATCAGTACTATGTATCATAAAAGGAGTTTGGTAGGAGTCCTTCATTCCCTATTTTTTCGAATAGTTTATATAATATTGGAGTTAACTGTTCTTTAAATGTTTGGTAGAATTCACATGTAAATCCATCTGGTCCTGGGGAAGTGTCCCAGTTTTCCCATATTCCCTCCAACATTCGTCATTGTCTTTTCCTGTCATCTTAGCCAATCTGAGAGGTGTGTAGTGGTATCTTAGAGTTGTCTTAATTTGCATTTCTCTGATCAATATTGGAGCACCTTTTCATGTGACTAGAAAGAGTTTCAATTTCTTCATCTGAAATTGTTCATATCCTTTGACCATTTATCAATTGGAGAATGGCTTGAATTCTTATAAATCTGAATCAATTCCCTACATATGTTGGAAATGAGGCCTCTGTCAAAACCTTTGAATGTAAAAATCTTTTCCCAGTTTACTGCTTCCCTTGTAATCTTGTCTGCATTAGTTTTGTTTGTACAAAAACTTTTTAAGTTGACATAGTCAAAATTATCTATTTTGTGATTAATAATGACCTCTACTTCTTCTTTGGTCACAAATTCCTTCCTCCTCCATAGATCTGAGACGTAAACTATCCTATGTTCTTTTATATTATCATTCTTTATGTCTAGATCATGATTCCATTTTGACCTTATCTTGGTATATATATGGTGTTAGGTGTGGGTTAATGCCTAATTCTCTTGAAATTCTTGATCTTTTGTTCTTCCAGATGAATTGTGTTGTTATTTTTTCTAAGTCAGTAAAATAATTTCTTGAGAGTTTGATTGGTATAGCACTAAATAGATTAATTTAGGTAGTATTGCCATCTTTATTATATTTGCTTGACCTATCCTAGAATGCTTCATATTTTTCCAATTGTTTAGATCTGATTTTACTTGTATGGAAAGTGTTTTGTAGTGTTGCTTATATAGTTCCTGACTTTCCCGTGGCAAATATATTCCCAAATATTTTATACTATCCACAGTTATTTTAAATGGAATTTCTCTTTGTATCTCTTGCTGTTGGATTTTGTTAATGATGTATAGAAATGCTGATGATCTATGGGGATTTATTTTGTATCCTGCAACTTTGCTAAAGTTGTGGATTATTTCTAATAGTTTTTTAGTTTATTCTCTAGAGTGCTCTAAGTAGACCATCATATCATCTGCAAAGAGGGATAATTTGGTTTCCTCATGACCAACTCTGATTCCTTTAATCTCTTTTTCTTCTCATTGCCAAAGCTAGCATTTCTAATACAATATTGAATAGTAATGGTGATAGTGAGCAACCTTGTTTCATTCCTGATCTTATTGGGAATGGTTCCAGTTTATCACCATTACATATGATGCTAGCTGATGGTTTTAAATAGATGCTGCTGACTATTTTAAGGAAAAGTCCATTTATTCCTATATTCTCTAGGTTTTTTGTTTGTTTGTTTTTTGCTGAGGCAATTGAGGTTAAGTGACTTGCCCAGGATCACACAGCTAGGAAGTGTTAAGTATCTGAGACCAAATTTGAACTCAGGTCCTCCTGACTTAGGGCTGGTTCTCTATCCATTGCTCCACCTAGCTGCCCCTCTAATGTTTTTAATAAGAATGGATGTTGGATTTTATCAAATGCATTTTCTGCATCTATTGAGATAATCATATTTTTTTTTGCTAATTTAGTTATTGATATAATCAATTTTGCTAATAGTTTTCCTAATACTGAACCATCCCTGCATTCCTGGTATAAATCCTACTTGGTCATGGTGTATTATCCAGGAGTTCTCAAACCTGATTATATCTCACTTCTACAGTCATGGTGGTGAAGTGGTGAAAAAGAAGGCAGAGAGTACTGAGTAAAATATTTCTTTGATTGTAACATCAATGTATCAAGTGGTACCCAAGAGAAAATTTTGTCAGTGACCATTAAGATGAAAAATTACTGAAGGAAGTGAACCACATCCATATGATGTAAAGTAAACAAGACACTCAAGAATGAGAGACTCAAATGCAATCTTGGTACTGTACAGATGTATTTTAAGCATCAGAAAAAGTTGTTTGTGAAAAATGCATAAAAAGATATGCACAAGAGTTACATAGACTGAGAAAGGATGGAAAGGAACAAAGGGCTATAATGCACATTCTGATGAGTTTACAGATTCCTAAGGGAATAGAATAAATAAGAAAAAAAGAATTTAATTATTACATTTTTTTCTAGGTAAAAAGTACAATTAATGTATTCAGATATTACTTGGGGAAACTTAGGAAAACCTATTTTGAAAAATCTAGATGGCAGGAAATGTGGAGACAAAATTTGGCTGCTGCAAAAGACATGATGTGAATATAGGCCTGTTGGTTTTCCTCTAAGGTTACTCTGAACTAACAGATGAAGAGAATGGTAGGTCTATTAGCACATTAGCAGGGGAAATCTGTCCAAATGAATATCCAGAGATTCAAAAACTTACTATTATTACTTTTTTTTAAGTTAAGTTGTGATTCAAAAACAAGTAAAGTTAAAAAACTGATCTTTCTTGGTTTTTTTTTAAACTTAATGAAAGGTGGTATGATTTTAATTTAACCCTAATATTGTTATTAACTTCATCTTAGCTCTATATACTTATTTTAAACAATTAATAGTTTCTTTCCTGAATTATGAAGTTTTAAAAGCTATAAATCACTATTTTCTCTACACCTATAGAGATGTTTTTGCATGTGGGAATAAAATATAAGTACTTTATTAAGAGCCTGAGTGCTATGTGGTACAGTAGTCTCTAAGCTTTTTTTTTTTTTTTTGATGGGGAATGATTCTCAGTAAAAAAAAATTTGAACACATACCCCAATGAGTACATATTTATATCGTCTGTGTACTATTCTAAATGCTATCAAAATAGAAGTTTTTAAAAGGATGAAATAAACATGAAGTAATATTTGATCAAAAGGAATCGACTAAAGCTTACTGAATAATTAGACCTATGCTTAAAGCACTTTAGCAACTGAATAGGGATTGGATTGGAAGCAAAAAACCAGAAGAAAAATTAGAAAGCTAGTGCAAAAGTCAAGTTAAGAGATGATGAGGAAATAAACGAGTGGTGGTTTTGTGAATAGAGACAGTGAGAAAATGGTGGTGAAGACAAATGACAAAGTTTGGCAACTGAATGGATATAAAAGTAAGAAAACAGAATAGAAAGATGATGTTGCCCTAATTAAAAATAAGTACATAAGAGAATTAATGAGAAATATTATGCAATAAAATCTGCAAATCTGGAGTGCAGATTTGCAGTCCATCCTTATACCATTCTATGAAATAAAGTTTGTTCCATTTAAAATTAAAAGGGGAGAAGCATGGCTATTATTAATTGGTCACTACTTTAGGAAAAAAAAAAAAAGTCCATAGACTTACCATAGACAGGAGTAATACAAGTGAAAGAAATGGTTGGTTTTGTTTTGTTTTTGCAGAGGTAGGGAGTACAGGGGGAACATTTTCTTAATGGCATCAGCAAAGCTTCTTCTGAGTGTTCAGATAAGGGGTAGTATAGCTGTATTATAATTGTCCTTGGGAGACAGCTCTGATCACAAAGAAGCTGAGGAATTGGTTGGGAATATGCACAAAAAAAAAGGAGGGGGGTAATAAAGAGAATGCTGGAGGATAGGGTGGATATCATTGTTTTGGAAACAAGTTCAAGATTGGATATCATGGAAATGGTAGGATATGACCCCTTCCCCTTCCCCTTCCCAGTCTCTCATTCATTCTTTCAAGTCAAAACAAAACCCAAGAGATCCTGGACCCATTCTGAATTCCCTTATCTATATAGTGTGGCTAAAGGGCCATTCAGGAAAATTAAGTTCTAGTATCCCTTCAGACACCATCTGGCAGTAACTTCAAACAAATCACTTTCTCAATGACCTATAAATTATATAAATTATAGAACACAGTCCTATGCATACTACTACTACTTCTTATTCAAATAATATCATAGATGCAGAGAGGGGGGGAAAGCATATTTACAATTGAAACACTCTCTTTTATGTCTATTTATGACCTTTAAGTTAAACTTCACACAGCCCCCAACTCTACAAAAGGATTTGTTTTTAATCCTAATAAAAGATATGCATATATGTACAGCTTAGAAAATATTCAAGATTTATAGGTTTGACTTCAATATTACCAAACTTTCATCACAACAGAACTCTTCTGACAATTCTAGATGGATCAACTAATATCTTATGTTAACAAAAATCTGGAGATTTTTCCAGATATTGTTTTGGGAATTATTTGATCCGTCCATAAAAAGAAAAGTATAAGGAGATTTTCTTAATGGCATGTGCAAAGCTTCTTCTATGACTGTCCAGATAGAGAGTAGCATAACTCGGTTATAATTGCCCTTAGGAGACAGAACTCTGGCCACAAAGGGGGTGAGGAACTTGTTGGGAATATGCACAAGGCAATGAGGGATGGAAGAGAATGTTGGAAAATTTTTTTCTTTCAAAATTATTCTAGCTAAAGTCATGAAACTTTTCTGTCTGGAAAACAGAAAAAAAAAAAGGAGTATAATTTAAACCTCAAATAATATATTATGTCACAGTATGTCTGCTGAAAATGCATTATTGCAAAATTCCTAGGCAGTTTGGTTGCCACGGTGCTGGACCAGAAAGACCTCAGATACTTACTTAATAGCTCTGTGATCCTAGGAAAGTCACTAAACTGGCGAAGTCTTGCTTCAGTTTTCTCATCTATAAAATGGAATAGTCATTGCAGCAACCTCTCAAGGTTATTGTGAAGCAATATTTGGAAAGTGTTTTGCAAATCTTTAAAAAAGCACAATATAAATAGCATTATTACTACTACTACTAGCTTTTGCAAATCTTAAAGCACTACATAAAGGTTGACTATTACTACTATCACTCCCACCATAAATTCCCACATTAATTCTACCAGTTACAAAACAGCCTTATGTCATATTTGTTAATAAGACATATTTAAATATTATTATTATTTGGGATAGAGACTTGCCTACAGTTCCAGAGCTATTAAGTGTTAAAAAGTGTCTAAGGTCATATTTGAACTCAGGTCCTCCTGACTTCAGGGTCAGTGCTCTATCCACTGCTCCATCTGGCTGCTCCAATAAGGCATATTTGAAGCCAGGAACTTTGGTCAAATAAAACAAGCATAGTACCATTACCTATATGTTAGTTCCTGGAAGTTCTAGTGAAGCCAAATCCAATACAATGTCCTTTTCTCATCTCAATACATATAAATTATTATTGCTTTGGATTTTCTAGAAAGTTTACACTATCAAGCAACTAAAACAAGTTTTGACTTTATTGGCTCTTCCATTAACTTACATGGATTTGTGCCAATTTGATTTTAATGATTCCAAACCTACATTTGGAAACAGAAAATCTATTTTTTAGCCAAAACAATGACTTCTAAACCAATGCTAAATGTATACATGAAGACAAATTAAAAGAACTTGTATTGGGTGGTAGACAAGAAATGAAGTATTTTATAAAAAAGAGTAGATATTGAGACAGGTGGAATTATAGAAAATTATGATCACATAAGTGAATTTTGAAATTCTTGAGTTGCAGTGGTGTAACATTAGGTGATGGCAAAATCAAAGGTCTGAGCAATCCTGTATAGCTGAGGTGATAGGTCATAGGAATATAACAGATTGATGAACTAGGAGGCTAAGACATTTGAGAGTACTATATGTCGAAATCTTTTAATATGAATGAACTCCTATAAGAACACAACATTTATTATTATTTTTTAACAAGGGCCTTGAGGTTAACTGACTTGTCCAGGATCTCACAGCTAGTAAGTGGTAAGTGTTTGAACTTAAGTTTGAACTTAGGTCCCCCTTACTCAAGGGCTGTTCCACCTAACACCTAGCATTTATTATTAACACAAGTAATATCAATGAGTTTTATAGCCTTTTACATACTACATTGCTATTTTACAAAGAGGAAACTGAATTACAGAGATTGAAGTGACTTGACCAGGGTTACAGATAGTACATGGTAGAACTAGGATTTGAATTCAAGTCTTCTGATTCTCAATTATGGTATAAGAAACAGATATCATAATCTCTCATAGTTGGAATAATGCACTTGAGTATCAAAATAAGAGTTGGGGCTTTTCATTCTCTATTAGAAACAAAATTAAGAAGAGAGAATCAGAATACATTGCTTTTCCATAGAGAAAAATCCTCGCCCACTAAGATATTCTTCATTTATGGATAAAAATTAGAAATAATTGTCCATGGCAGCTGGGAATTGGAAACCATGGTAGGAAAGAAACTTAAGTAACTTAAGTAAAGCTCTGGAGGAGTAATTATAATTTTCTGACCTTGGACTATATTAGAGTCACCTATATAAAGTCACTAGTTCCTTGTGGATTAATATTCTTGTTCTTCTAAGAAAAGTTATTCCTTATCAATATTATCAGTGTTCCTTGTAGAAATCTTCCACTTCAATAATAAGGTTTTTCCAATGGCTTTTATTCAACCCCAAATACTAATGCAACACTAGTAGCTGTATGAGTTAGCTTGGCAGCTATAGGTTCCTTCATTCTCCAGGAGGTTATCAGGACCATAACCAAATTCAGTCAACCAGAGATCCAAGCTCTCTAATGATGTGCACAATGTTATGTCCTTAGTAATAAAGATATAGGTCTCACTCTTCAAAAGCTTTCATTCTAATCAAGGACACAAGGCAAAGAAATACACAGATAACATAAATATATACTACAGCAATTGGGGTGAATTATGAAGGCAAAGTTCTAAAAGGTTCAGTATCATAACTTTTTTTTTTAATGTCTTTGGACATAGATATACTATGTAATGACAAAGTATGAAAGAGGCTAAATGTTGTCAAATGTTAGAGAGAAAGTAAAAATGAATCCTTTATATTTTTAGTAATAGGCAACCAGAACAGGGGGGGGGGGTAGATCTTTACTTGTTTAGAGTCAACCAATGTTTATTTATCACCTAATATGTGCCAGCAAACATTGGGGATACAAAGACAGGAGAACAACCACAATCCGTGCTGTCAAGGAGCTCATAATATGAGAAGGAAGACAACATATAAACAACTATATACAAACCATCCACACACAGGATAAAGATACATGGACTTCTATGACTTCTCATTTACAGAAAGATAAACCTCATTATTATTTCTGCCTTAAATTATCTAACTGTCTCTTCAGGAAAATCAAAGTAGACCAAGATCAAGTATGAAGAGGTCATTCTTTCATCAGTTTTCAAATTGGAGAAGAGTAACACTCCAAAAATAAATTCTAGCTGAGTTGCCTTAATATGTTTCTTTGCTTCTTTGTTTCAATATGCTTTAAAAAGGGTTACAACAAAAAATTTTAAATAAGATATTAGCAATGAGATTATAGAAAGTCATCCCTAGGATAATACATTATGGTCAAGTGGGATTTATACCAGGAATGCAGGGCTGGTTCAATATTAGGAAAACTATCAGCATTATCAATTTTATTAATGGCCAAACTAACAAAAATCATATGGTTATCTCAATAGATGCAGAAAAGGCATTCGATAAAATCCAACACCCATTCCTATTAAAAACACTAGAGAGTATAAGAATAAATGGGCTTTTCCTTAAAATGATTAATAGCATCTACTTAAAACCATCAGCAAGCATCATATGTAAAGGAGACAAACTAGAACCATTCCCAATAAGATCAGGAGTGAAACAAGGCTGCCCACTGTCACCATTACTGTTTAATATTCTATTAGAAATGTTAGCTTTAGGGCAGCTAGGTGGCGCAGTGGATAGAGCACCAGCCCTGAACTCAGGAAGACACAGCTTTTGGGATAAAAACTCCCTATTTGACAAAAACTGCTGGGAAAATTGGAAA